>JASDQU010011977.1:150503-166847 GCA_032191745.1 Picea mariana
GTCTGACACCCTGCACACTCAAAGAAACTGAGTCAGCAGCACCTGTCTACACCAAGGTAGTAAAAACATCCTGTCATATAACTCAATGATCAATGAAAGAAAAGTTTTATCATATAAATCCAGATCACTTGCGAGCAAGTGTCCTCAAAGAATAAGTTAGGTAAGTGCGCCAGAGTGGGATGTTACAAATTTCTTATTTCCATTTTAGTTTTAAAATGTTATTTATATATATTTTGTGACTAGTTATCAGGTTTTTTTTTGGTCTAATTGATCTAATATCAAAAGAGTATATTTGTAGTGTATTGTTCAAATACATTTTATTTATTGTTCTAATTCCAATTCTAATTCTAATGAAGGAGATTAAAAAAATAATGCTTCTTACAACATACTTGTTGAATCACTTTCATTATTATTTTAATGATCATTGCTTATAATGCTTCTTACAAATTCCTATTATGGATCTTCTCATTCCTCCTTAAAAATATGCCACGGTGAACTAACCCGTGTCACGAAGCCTACACTTTGATTTATATTCTAAACCATCGTATATATGTAATTTCTATTCTAAACTAACCTGTGTCCGTATATATGTATTTTCTATTCTAAACTAACCTATGTCAAGAAGCCCTACTTTTCTTTCTATTCCAAACTACCGTATTTCCTTACGTTTTTTTCTATTCTTTTCTACTCAAAATGGCCGACACTCCGGGATGTAGAATAGAATTGAATTAATTCTCCACCCAAGTGAACGATGAATCAAAAGGAACCCTCACATGAAAAATAATTTGCATAAGTGGAAGTTCAGATTTGCCATAAAACATACAACAATGCTATCAATAAACATTTATGATTTTCCAGTCTTCTTTAACCTTGCACCAAAAACTTGACCAATATGGAAGATCTGTTATATAGACAAAATATTCCTCCTAAGATCTGTTATATTTATTGGAAGAGACGGTAAATTCATAAAAGTGCAAAACAGATCTATTTGCAAAACGGAAGTACCTATCAAGAATTTCATCCAAATAATTGCAACAGAAACAGAAAATGGCTGTGTGACAGAATAAAATAAAATAAATTCTCTTTCCATGTGAAAGTGAGAGATGAATGAATAACAAACCCTAACATGAAAAAATAATTTGCATAAAAAATCCCATCTATCAAACCTTCAACAACGCTATCAAGAAACATTTCGTATTTTTTATCTAAAAGTTACTTGCATAAATCTTTGTATTTTTGTATAAATCTTTTAGAAATACTAATCACCAAATAAATTATTCTACAAATTTGCAAAACAAACCATCCATCAAAATATTCTTCACGATATTCTAATTACTGGATCTGCGGCTGATCTGCTACTGAGACAGAATTATTTGTTGCTATTAGTATTATAATTAAATTAAAATTTTGATATATATTTTTCTCATTATTTAGAAGAAGTGAAGGAAGTTTCCATTGGTTGCAAAACTGAATATCCAGGAACTAATTTCTAGAGATACTTGGCAAGAAGCAAATTATTTCAGGAAACTCTGTTAAGAAAGCAAATTGTTTCAGGAAACTCTGTTCAGAAAGTAAATTATTTCAGAAAGACTTTTTGAATATAAATTATTTAATAAATGTGCAATGCAGATCATTTATTTACAAAGTTTCATCAAATCACTGTTCAGGAATTTTATCAACATTTCGTGTACTTCCAAGCTGCATATCAAAATAATGCCTCTTACATAAAAGCTGGAAAACATTTTTATCTATGAAAGACTGGAACGTCATGTCTTATAAATAATTTTTCTCGTGATTCGTCATTACCTGCTCCTAAAATCTTGAATTATTTTCATTGTTGTTTCAGCAATCAAATATGAATTATTTTCGTATATAGCGATTTCCATGTCACTTAGGCAAACCAACATTGGTCAAACCTGTGTCATGAAACCTCAACGTTTGTTTCTATTCTAAACCACCGTGTATCTGTGATTTCCTTGGATTTGAGCATAATTTCAATTAATTAAAGTACTTGCAGTTTATCATAATTTCAATTCTTGATAACGTACATTTTCAGCGAATATCATGCCCATCATTAAAATAAATTTGAAAATTCTATAGTTTTATCCACAATATCCTTAGCATTCCAGGAAAGAAATTAAACCTCTTCAAACTCAAAATGAATAAAATCCACACGGGGAAATTCCACTGCATCATTTAATAAACAAAATCTACTCAGGGAAGGATCTTGATTAGAAAAATATTCAAGGACTTACAAATTACAGTGCCCCTGAGATATATCCTTCCTGTCTAGCTTCTTTTCCACAGAAAATGGCCAACACTCCTGCATGCAGAAAGAATAAAATAAAATAAATTCTTCATCCAAGTGAAATATGAATCAAAAGAAACCTTGACATAAAAAATAATTTGCATAAATGAAGTTTTAGCTTAGTATTTTCACATACAAAAATGATTTCAATAAACACATCCGATTTTCCTTTCTTCATTAACCTTGTACCCAAAACTTAAGCAATATGGAAGATAGGAACACACAGGCAATATATTTGGAACTCTAATCTTTATTATATTTATTGTAAGAGACGATAAATTCCTAAATTGAAAAACAGACCATCTCTCAAAAAATTTCATCAAAATGCTGTTAGGATCCTTTTCATCAAAATGTTGTTCAGATCCTTTTTCAACAGAAACAGAAAATGACCGTGTGAAAATAAATTTATACTAATTCTCTTTCCGTGTGAAAGTGAAAGAGTGATCAATAAGAAACCTTAAAATGGAAAATATTTTTGACGCGATCAAATTAAATATTGACACACAGACAGACACACAGACATGCATATAGAGATAATTAAAGATATAATTAGTAGTGGCTGGACGGACACCATTAAGAATTACTCAGCGGTCAAAGTTGGCATACCTGAAACTGAACGAAATGGATGTCCAGAAATTAAATATTGACGCGATCGTTTCCCTTCTTCTTCATCAACAAATAAATACTAACAGACAGACACACATGCATAAAGACTGCGCAAGGACTGTACCCATCAACAAACACAACCATGCAAAGAATCCAGACTCAAACACACAAACCACACAAAGCATCCAAACGCAGACACACAGACTGGATTAAAGAAGAGGATGATAAGGTCCGCGCGGGTAAAGAAAACATAATGTAAAGCCACCGCGTAGCTTTTTAACAACGGCCAAATGCAGAAAAAGCGCCTAAAAAAAAGATGGCCAGATTCTAATTAAAGAAGACACAGAAAAAGCGCCTAAAAGATGGCCAGATTCAGATTAAAGAAGAGAATGATAAGGTCTGCGTGGGCAAATAAAACATAATGTAAAGCCACCGCGTAGCTTTTTTATAAACGGTCAAATTCAGAAAAAGTGCCTGAAAGCTGGCCAGATTCAAATTTATGAACCAAACACTCTCGATCCAAGTCCAACGAATATTACGATGACATGTCATTGTTTGTTATTATGTCAGAAAGAAAATTATAAGATATTCTACCAGATGGGACCACTATCCACATAGAAGAGGATGGAGGGTTGAGGCACCTTGGATGGTTTACATATCAGTGCAGGATGTTTCAGATTAAGGTCTTTCTTACATCAAGATGAAGTTATTGCAAAGAAGTCACTATTGAGCATCAACCAACTTATTCTAACTATGTAGTAACCGTAAAGGTCTGTGATATATGTGATTAATCATCTTCCCTCCTAAATTGGCATATAATTTATGCTTTCTCAAAACTTGCAACATCATTTTTTCAATGAGTAAATGAGAATATCATCTAAGAAAATGATCACAAACTTATATGGGTATTCCTTGAGCACTCCATTCATTAGGCACATGAAAATTGTTGAGACATTCGATATCCCAAACAACACTACTATAAATTCATAATACCCATATCTTGTCATGGATGCCGTCTTGCTTAATAATAGTACCTCATGTCAATCTTGAAAAATGTTATGGCACCTTTCAATTAATCAAATAAATCATCAATCCTTTTCAAAGGATATTTGTTCTTTATGGTGACTTTATGGTGACACACTTGGGCGTATATACCCCTTCTTAAAAAATTCTTCTAGTTGCATATGCAATTCTTTCAACTCTGGTGCATGCCCATTCTGTAAGGATTCTTGGACACTAGGGAAGCTCATGGTACCAAATCAATAGCAAAATCAATGTCTTCTCAGAGATAATCTACCAACGCCCGAGCTATTTTGTTACCATTCTGTCTGTAAGCATATTTCATTCATTTGTTGTTAATGAAATGAAGTTTTACTTCCCCCGCATCTTTGCATTTATGTGTATTTTTGTATTTCGTTGTGTTCCTGCATAAATCCGGAATAGTGGTATCAGAGCAGTCTTCTCTTTCTCGATCCTTTTTTGCATGTCCCCAACGAGGTCGGGGTATAAGGAGTTAGTGCTCGATCTAGTTGAATCGTTGCAAGGTCAGCCTTGCAAACCCCGACGGCCGCCCATGGGGGAAGAAAAGAAAGATGAGGGAGCAAGAGATCCTATCAAATTATTTCTCGAGGAGGCCCTCAAGAGAAAAAGGAACGCGATGATGGACAACTTCTCCCAGATCCTTCAATGACTACCCACTAGTAGCGCATCTACATCCAGCAGCCACTCTAGAGGCGCCACTCCTTTTAAGGTACAGGAAAACTTTGACATTCCCATATTTGAGGGCCAAATAGATGGAGATGTCGTTGATAGATGGTTGAATATGTTAGAAGGATATTTCTCAGTTCATGACTTTTCCGACCGAGAAAGGATAATTTTTGCACTCCTTAAAGCCACCCACTATGTTAAGGACTAGTGGGAAACCTACTGGGATCAATGGAGCGAGGGGAAACCCTCTCTGTTCTTGGTCACATCCACTTTGAATTCTTTCCGAGACGCCATCAAGGAACAATATTATCCTGTGGGGAGCTATGAGGAAAAATACATACAATGGACTACGCTGCGGCAATAAAGGGACCAAGATGTGCATCAGCTGACGAATCTATTCCATACCTTACGCACAAAGTTGGGTATCAAATATTCTGAGAAACATTTGGTGTTAAAGTACTGCAGTTGTCTTTATAGATACATTCAGGAGGAAATGGAGTTCCTCGACATCTCCTTTCTTGCTGCGGCATACCGGTATGCTGCCAAGATTGAGCAGAAGTTCAAACAGAAGAAGCGAGACTTTGGGTATGTGAATTAGAAGCAAGGTAAAGGTACCCCCAAACCGCCGAACAAAGGACCAAGCCAAGGTGGGGCAGCCCAGGACAACCCGCCAAAGCCATAAGAAAAGAGCAACACCACGAAGCCAAAAAGGGACACGAGGAAGTGGTGTGAGTTCCATAAGAGCTCCACTCACAACACAAATGAGTGTTAGGCCAAGTAGTCAGTGGTAGCCGAGTTGAAGGCTTCTCAATCGGATGCAGGCTTCGAATCTAAATCAAAACCCAACAAGGGGAATGACAAGGGGAAGCAAATTATCGATGCGGAGCCCAACGTTGTCGTTGCCACCACAAAGATCTAGAAGAAGGAACCAGAAGATCCAAAGGAGGCAGAGTGCCTCTTCCATTCCCAGATGTGGGTAAAGGGTTCCCTGTTGTAGTTCATTGTCGACAGCGGGTGCCAGAAGAACCTCATCTCAGTAGAGGTCGTGAAATGACTGGGCTTGCCAACCAAATCACACCCACAACCATACACCATCAGGTGGCTTCACCAAGGACGGGACCTGTGCGTCAGTCAGTAATGCCGCCTTCCCTACAACATCAAGCCCTTCACGGATGAGGTATTATGTGACATTTCTCCTCTTGATGTTTCTGAGGCATTATTAGGAAAACCATACTTGTGGAAGAGACATGTCGTGTATGAGTCCAGGCCTCGTGCTGTTATTATTACTTTGGTCAATAAGTTGTATAGGATACTGGAAATAGCACCTCCTACAACCATCTCTTTGGTTACTGCAAGACAATACAGTAAATTCATTGCCAAAACTGAGAAATTTGTTTTCGTAATGATCCACCCTCAGGGAAAGAAGAAGATTGTGGCCACGATCTCCAGAGAGGGCCCCTTTGCATGACAACAATAGATGGATAAAGTCGTGGAGGAGTATGAGGACATCTTCACCTCCCTGATCTGACCCCAGGTGCGTTGCTTCCCAATGGACCAATCGATCGGTGCTCTGTTATGGAGAATGACGAAATCAAGAGGCAGATTCAGGAGATGTTGCAGAAAGGTCACATCCGACTGAGTTCATCACCCTATGGGAGCCCGATCATGCTAGTGTAGAAGAAGGATGGGACTCGGGGACTCTTCATTGACTATCAGGCACTGAACCAGATCACTGTCCGTAATAGGTACTTGATCCCATGGATTGATGACCTTCTGGACCAACTCAAGGGGGTGAAATATTTCAGCAAGATCAACTTGAAGTCTGGGTATCACCAGGTACCCATTGAACCCTATGATATGTGGAAGACTGCCTTCAAATCCAAGGAGGGCCTTTTCAAAAGGTTGGTCATGCCTTTCGGGTTGACGAATGCCCCTACAACCTTCATGAGACTAATATAAGACATATTGAGACCATTTACCAACTCATTTGTAGTGGTGTACTTGGATGACATTCTGATCTTCGACCAGACTTGGGAAGAGAACCCCCACCACATCCGACAAGTCCTCCAAACACTGCAGCAACACAAGTTGTGTGCCAATTTAGAGAAGATAACTTTTGGCATGACCCAAGTTCAATATCTGGGATACATTATTGATGAGCGGGCGGTGCATGTCGATCCATCCAAGATCCAATTCATTCGGGATTGGCCAAACCCAACCACCCTAATAGAGCTCTACAGCTTTTTGGGTCTTACCAATTTATACCGCAGGTTTGTGTTGGGATTCTCTCATATCACTTGGCCCTTGAGTCAAGTCACCAAGGGAGGAGAAAAAGATTTTTTTTTTTTTTTTGAATCTCAACAGAAGGCGTTCGAATATTTGAAGCAGCACCTATGCTTTGCACCAGTGTTCACATTACCAGACTTGCAACAACCATTTGAGATCGAGACATATGCCTCAGACTATGATATTGGGGTAGTCCTTACTCAACAGGGGCATCCAGTGGCATATCACAGTGACACACTCTCCGACACAGTCTGGATGCATCCAACTTATGACAAAGAGATGTAATCCATTGTGTAGGCTTGCCGGCAATGGAATCATTACATTTTGGGAAAGGAAATGATCATCGACACAGACCACTAACCCTTGCAGTTCATACAGACACAAGGGAAGTTGTAGAATGATCTCCATCAGAAGTGTTCCACATACCTGCAACAGTAACATTTGAACATTAAGTACAGGAAAGGAAGCGCCAATAATGTTGCAGACGGCCTCAGCCCACCACCTATCATGGCGCTAACCACAGTGCTCAACTCTTGTGGGAACGAGACTTTCGATTGGTCGGTTCTTTACAAATCTGATCCAGAATTTGGTCACACATACAACACGCTCTTGGAGGGTGAGAAAGTTCCTAATTTTCATCTCCAGAATGCCTTTCTATGTCACCTGGGACACCTTTGTGTTCCTTCAAGTGAGCGTGGAAAGATGTTTTGGGAGGCACACTATAGTTAGGTCGCTGGGCATATCACGGTTGAGAAAACTGTGGCAGTATTGCAGAAGTATTTATATTGGCCGAACCTTCGACATGATGCCAGGAAGTGCACCAAGTCCTACACTGGTTGTGCCATTTCCAAACCGACCATCAAGAAGAAAGGCCTCTATACTCTGTTTCCTACCCCTAGTCGACCTTGGGAATCCATCTTCGTGGATTACGTGTCGTGCCTTGCTTCTACTAAGCATGGAAATGACTGTGTTTTTGTGGTCATCAACATATTCTTGAAGATGTCCATTATGATGGACTGCAAGAAGAATATCACAGTAGAAGCCAATGCTAAACTCTTCTTTGAATGAGTATGGGTACACTTTGGGATCCCACAGTCTATCATCTCAGATCGGGACAGGAGGTTCCTCGGTACATTTTGGTCCAGCCTCTAGTCGATGCTGGACACCAAGCTCACCAAGTCCACATATTTCCATCCACAAAATGATGGCCAGACAAAGGTCATCAACCAGATGATTGTACACATTTTGTGCATGTACAACTCAAAGAATCCACGCACAAGTGATGAGATCCTCTCCTATGTACAACACAGCTACAACCGGGCTCTCCATAGATCAACCAACTACATCCCCTTTGAGGTGGGCTTGGGATTCCAGCCACTATATCCCATTGATGTAGCCATGCCATTTGCGGGAACTCGGGCAGATTCAACCCATTTCCAGTCTGAGGATTACAAGGCAAACAAATTCATTTTGCGCATTCAACACATTCGTCGATAGGCTCATCACATCCTGGACAGAGCCAATTCTAGGTACAAGTAGCGACATGATCAACATCGGGTGCCACACAAATTCCAGGTGGGTGACAAAGTGTGGCTTCATTTGAAAAAGGAGTGCTTCGCTGGACCCTACCGCAAAATTCACCCGCTCTGATATGGGCCATACACCATTACCAAGGCTGTAGGGGACAATGCCTCTGAGCTCAGTATTCCACCATCCATTGGTCTGCACCCAGTGTTCAATGTGGAACATCTTTGGCCCTACTTTCCACCTCTACTAGACACATCTGATATCGCAGAACAACTCACACCAACATAGTTAAAACTAGATTGCATGGAACAAGCCACAACTGATTGGATTATGGACACACAGATCAAGAACACCCACCAACAGAGGATCCATCCATATTGAGTTGTCAAAGAAGGCCAACTCCTTCACTAGGGCAAGTGGCTCACCAGGGACCAAGTTCAACAGAAGTTTCCTCATCTCATGGAAGAACTCAATGCAATGGGGACCATTGCTTTTCTAAGGGGGGAGGAATGATCTAGGTGGATATTGGTGGCCACCCACCTATTCCACTTGGACTCACACCATTGTTTCTTTTAGTTTTTTAGTTTACTTATTTGTATCACAATTTACTGAATGTCAGCAGTTTTTCGGGTCCTGAACTTCCGAAGCCGTTTTCAGGCCCTAGACGACGTTATTTTGGCATCAATGATACGAAGAATATGAGTCCGTCTCGGACTTGACATTTTCTTTCAGAAGTATATTCCTTGGATACATGTTTTTAACAATGTATTGTGTGCGTCAAACGGAGATAGTATGCCAAAGTTAGGACCTAGGGAACTTGATGTACCAATTTACCCCGATGGGGCCCATATTCTGGCGTTTCATCTCCTAGGGTTAGATTTTTGGATGTTTAAGGTTTTCCAATGTTTCTCAATAATATATAGGCCTTCGAGCCTCATTGTAACACATAGTTCATAGGCCAGTAGCTGCCACATCTCTTCTCAAAGATAAGCTACCAACGCTCGAGCTATGTTATTTCTATTTTGTTTGTACGCATATTTCTGTCATTTGTTGTTAATGAAATGAAGTTTTACTTTCACTTCATATTTGTGTTTATGTGTAATTATGTATTTCATTGTGTTCCTACATAAATCCGGATCAGTATAAGAGCATGATCTTCGAGATATCTTTAGTGGTTGTGATTTCATTCTGTTGTGATTGAGTTTTATAAGTGGCGGATGAGATTCACAGTGTTAGATGAGTTTGGATTTCCAAAAGGGAGTCATATTGATTGAGGAAGTCGAGTTCTGTGTATGTTGGGTCTATATCTCATTTGGGTTGAGTTTTTTCTGAAGAAACTGAAGTTCTGAGAGTGAGAACCAATTTCTTTAGGAGAAATCATCGGTCTGTCTTTGTTTGAGAATTTCATTAGCTTCTGCACACTTCTATAATTGAGAGGTCGAGTTACCCTTCTTACAATAGATAGTGTCAGCAAGCTAGAGTCTATGTATATGCAAGGCACTACTTATTGAATAGAGGCTATACCTTCACACTAGGGAAGATATACTCATAGCAGATCCATCATTAGAGATTAAGCGCGGTATCTCCGTGAGTCCACAAAGTTTGGGTGCCTTGAGGGGTGAATTTTGAGTATTGTTTCCTTCCAACAAACCATAGACTCTCTATTGGAATGTATGAACCAAAATCTAGAGGGGTCAAGTTGTTTATGGAATTCATAGTCATTAGGTAAGAGACCGAAATTTTCTATTGGGGGCCGAGTATTTATACCAACAACAAATATCATTGGCTACATGGGGTGAAGTATTCTGGTGCAAAGTATATTTTATTGAAAGAGGTCGAGCGTTCAATGGCGGGGCGAACTATTATTTCCCAGGGATCGAATTTCTATTTGTTGGCTGCATTTTTTTAGTTGTGTTGGTCGAAATTGGTTGTGGAGGGAGAGATTATTGATTCTAGGGTCGATTTCTTAGTTGGCGACAAATATTACTTCTTCAAGACCGATTTCATCTTGCTGCTGGGTCACAACCTCAGTTAGGGAAGATTTTTCCCGCCTTGACTGGCCCAATTTCTTCTGTTGGAGGGTCGAGTCTCCTTCTGCGCGGATTTGGTAGATGTTGGGGCCGAGATGGGCTGAGTTTTTGAGTGTGGGGGTCGATTACTTACTGCTTGGCGGATTTTTGTATAGAGGGGGGAGATTTCTTTCCATAGAGTGGTTGTATTCATTGTTGAGGTCAATTTTCTATTGCAGGAGGTCGAGTTGGTTACTTTGTGGATTGGTGCATTTCCATTAGGGCCGATTTTATCTTCTGAGCCCATGTATTCTCTATTGGGTCGTTTCCCTTAGGAGGAAGTCAACTCTTTACTATTGGGGGACAAATTGAGTGTTGTAGCAGGTCAAATATCAGAGGCCTCTATTACATACCTACTTATCTGCCTCATAACTAATTTTTGCTGGCTGATTTTTGTATTTACAGAACCTTTGTTATCATTTGAGACTTGTTTCTTCCTCTTGTCACCTACAGGCAACATAATTATCATTATACTGGCAGAGACAACACAGAGAAATACACCAGAGGCTGAATATCACAAGGGGCGAATTCTGGGTGGAAAATCCATTTTTATAGTAGTAAATGCAAGGAGAGTTCTTGTTGTTACAGTCAACACGACCTCTAATTTCCATCCAAAACAATATCAACCTGGTGTCCACATCTTCAAGATAAATCTTGTGATTTTTTTCTAATTGCATCAATTTTGATTTATAGAGTAATAAAAATTAGGTTGACCCTTACATATGTTGTGGGTTGGCCTCTGTTGTTTATAGTTAAATTCTTGTTATATATATACTGTATGGACCACAACTTCTTGTGAAACCCTTTTTACCAACACATCCATAAACCATTACAACAGTGAACTATTTGACATAGTATCTATGCAACAAGTTAAGTAAATGTCCTAATAAAAATTAAAAAAATTCTAAGGGGATTGGAACCGAACTTAACATTGGGGCCTCGACTTCATCACTTCTGGGACGAAAATCCCACATAATGTCTGATTTTACATAGTTGTTTTCATCTGAGTTTCCCTCATTGGACACTTGTATACGCTATTGGGGAGGTCGAAGGTAGTGATAAACACCCACATAAGCATCACATGTTGAATGACTACACAGTATTGTTGGGCACAATTTCAGTGTTAACAAGCCTATATACTCAGTTGTGAGCTACTATATCAGACTGCCATCAACATAACTTAATATATCAACAATTTCACTGAGGAAACAACTTGAGGCACCACCCAATCTGTGAATTAAGGAGAGCGATACGAAGGTTTTTGACAATGGAAAGACATCCACAGCCTAGGTGTTTGACGAAAGTCAGCACCCAAAATTACCCATTGTTGCTACAACAACGATGGGAAAATTGCATTATTAGTACAAATTCTATATCAACAACTTAGGAAGTATATTACACAATTGGATTTGAGAAAGATTAAAACACCGGAAGAACTTAGAGAAAAACTTGCGCAACTCATGCAAGAGTATCAGAAAAATTTAACAACTTTTTTAGAACATCCATAGTGGTTCACAGAAGTGGTAAAAGGATCCAAAACCATTGATGAAGCAAAAACATCACATCAGGATGAGAACTTGGGAAAACCTCAGGTTGATTGTTTGGAGCATGTAGTTGGCCATGAGAGGGATGTGCACATGGGAGATGACCGAGTGGTAGATTTTGATGAGATCTTTTACACTAGTGTGTTGATGAAGATTGTCACTAGTACTGAAGAGGAGGGGGGAGCATTTGGTGCCATCGAGGATGACTATGAAGGGGATGACACAACAACATCCATTGCAACATTGGAATTGGCTGATGGAGCCCAAGACACTAGCACCAGTTATGGTCAAGATAACACATGTGTTGGGATTGTTGGTGAGGATGGAGTCGAGGTATAACCTATGTACGAGGAGGAGACATATCCAGTCCTTGCTTATGATTTCTACTATGAGGATGAGGGGAGAAATCTTACAGATGATATCTCCTGCTAGTTGGAAGCGACAGGGAAAAGGCCTTTCACACTATACAATTTGGAGGATCGTATGTTGGTGACTGAGGATCAGGTTACACAGGTGTTGAAAAGAACTGATGGAGCTCGTAGGTTCATTGAAGAGATTTTTTGGAGAGCCCAGATGGAGGAGCGACACATCGAGATAGTAGGTGGAGTCACTAGTGCCCAATTGTGCATCATCATGGAGGAACTAGAACAACTGAAGTCAAATTACTTGCAACTATTTATGGACATGGACCTTTCTCTCAAGTTTTCATAGGACAAGGACCAATATGTTTAGGAGCCACATTATCAATTGAGCATGGCACGCTCTTCACCACCTATAGTAGGGACTCCATCATCTCTGGCAACAGTGACACAGGAGGGCATGTGTGCCGCACATATTGAGAGGGAGGAGCATTTTGAGTTGCAAGTACTTGAGGAGAGTTTGGATTCCGTTCTGAGTTGGCATTGAAAGGATCATGTGCCCTTTCTTTTGGAGATTGCATTAGAGGTTTCGATATTAGCTGTAGAGGAGATAGTTGAGAACATTCCTTGTGGACCATGCCGCAAGGAGATATACCCATACTTGGATTGGGTGGACAGATACATGACGTATATGGACACACCTTGGGATGTAGGTTCAGTGATCATTAGCAGAGTGTTGGGTCCTATAGCGTATATAGGATATAGGATGGTATAGGAGGACACAGTGGTGTGCAACAATATACATGAGCCCTCGTTGAAACATGGTGGTTTTCACTGGAGCTTCGAGGGGTTTCCTCTAGGGAGACCTCCTGACCAAGTCCTCTAATTTATAATTGGGACTGAGGACAGTCATGGATTGATGGACGTTGAGATGGCTTGGTTGTATAGTGTCTGTGATAGAAATTTCCTGGAGTGGAGAGTGGAGTCAGAGTGTGATAAGTAGGTGATTATGATTAGAGTAGTGCAACATCAGCATGGTGGCATCTCTTTGAGATTGGTATGGGACCCTAGGATTGAAATTGTTAACACCTTAACAACTAACACCAATGGGATTGCTAGTTTACATAGGTTTGGTTGTTGGGAGGAGGGTATTCCGAGGAGTTGATGGAGTTCATACAAATTCTGACTGCTTGGATGACCAAGGACAATTAGGAAGGATCTTGTGACAACACCTCATAGATTCACGCTATGAGCAGAGGATACTCCACCTTCTCCAGGATGATTTGGGACCCTAGTATCATTTTCAGATAGATTCAGTCAATGGAGCATCATATTATGATAACATTTCTTGAGAAAAAGCAATATTGGGGTGGAAGGATTTGTAATGTCTCATTTTTGGAAAAATTAAATAATTAATTAATTATTTCATTATGTTTCCTAAAGTTAAATTTGGCAACTAATATTTAATTAATTATTATCTAATTTTAGGTGACTTAATCAAAATAACCTTATAAAATCACTTTATTAAATAAACTGCTCTTCTAGAAGCTTTGATAAAGTTGGGTTAGATCTCTCTACAAAGATCCACATAACCTTTAAAAGGAAAAGAGAGCAAGTCATTTGGGAAGATTGGATTTTGGATCATTTTCTTGTGGAGTGCTCGGTGAGCAAAGGTTTTCATTAGGGTTTTGGAAAAACCTTTTCATTAGAGTTTGGCTTCGATGGTGAGACTATTCAAACAAAGAGGGGAATCCATCTATGGTTTCCATTGGAGCATCAGTCCTGTTTCATCTTGGTGTTCTGTTTGGAGAGATCGGGCATTGTTCCAGGTTATGTTTTTTAATATTGATGTATTGTATCTTCCATAACAACCATTTATGCTTATAAAGTTGTATTCAGTGATCCCATAATAATAAAATTCCCATGTTATATCTTCCATTTATGTGCGCTTTCATGTGTATATGATATGTTTGAGGAAATTACAAGGGTTTGTAACAAAGTTAATGCCCTAATTTTATTTACAAATTAAAACCCTAGTTTTCTCATAAGCGAGATCTTATAAACTATTTAGTGGTCTCCCTTCACTTTACTTCACAATTTGGTGAAATAATCACAAGTCTACCAGAATAATGTAGAGAATTATTCAATTTCTGCTTCTGCTTCCTGTAATATGACCATTGATGGTTTCTCATTTTACTAAGAAATTCAGTGCATTTATTTTATCATGGATTTCCTTTACCCTACAATGATAACATATTCATATCTTTTCAGGTTTATATTTTTTCTCCAAGGCAAATGCCTCATTGATTATTGGTTGAAAAGHTKATGCCTTATTCTTCACTGCCTCRTCCTCCCTTGCTTCTTTTGTTGGTTTCCTTCTCGAGCCTTTCTTCGCATGCCTTTCCTCTTGAGATGGGAGGCCATTCCTCATCGCATGAAGGTGAGAAATTGGTGGTTTCTAAGGGGAGGGACATTTCCATAGTGCACTTCTATTTCAAAATTACAAGTTGTTTCAAAGTTCTAATCACCACTTCTTGCACCTAGGCGAGGTATTTCTCCTTCTTATACCTCAGACTTTTTATCCTTGGAGACTCTAGTCTTGCCTCTTTCTCATTATGAATAGAAAAATATTTAACATTTCAATTAGTTGTGGGGTTTCTATGGCCCTTGCTATTGTCGTTTTGGTGACTGTTTTGAAGCATCCGTCTTCTCGAGTATCCTTGTGAGAGGTTGGGGGGGATTTTTTGGACATTTTTTTGGAACTATTAATAATCATGGTATAAGTTGCACTCAATTGGAATTTTCTCATAACTAAGATTTCACGTATGAACTCAATCTCTAATATGGATTTCCAAATATTTCAAAATCCCTTTTTTAGGTGAAATTCTACACAGCCTCTTGAATAGGTGTAAATTCCTTCTTGGATTCATTGTTGTCAATATATTTCCTTAAAAGTTTATCCATGTCATTTAGAGTTTTATCATCCTAGAGATGCAATGGGACAAATGGGAGACACACACAATAGAATAGGTATTGGAACTTCATCTTTTAAATACTGTTCATTAACACCTAAGAACCATGATCTATTCTAAAAATGTTGTCCCTATCAATGTTGTGCTCAAAGAGAATGGAGTATAACCCTTCTAAACAACAAAAATCCCTCATTGATCCTTGGATATGAGGGAGCCATTGGAGAGAAATCTATGCTTTCGAAGGCTTAGGGCTTATCTAGGTTCCATTGAATTTATCTATTGGGGCATCTCTACAAACATGAGCACTATGCATACATTGAGTCTAAATTTTACAACTAATATCATGAAGGATTATGTTCTTTTGTAAACCAATTTGCAAGCTCATATCTTACTGGTTTTTCTTTTCATGCAACATCACTCGCAAATGCTTTGAATGCATCTACTTTTTGAGTGAAGGGATATGAGATGGATCTAGCACTCCTTTTGACAACATTTTCCAACATAAGAGAAAGATAGGGTTCCAAAGGAGAAGCCCCATCTTTTTAATAATAAAATCTGATTCACTAAACAGATTTAACATTCAAGAACTTCCTATTTGATATTGTTTTTAAGTGGAAGGGTATAAATTGTTACAATGACTTCTAACAAGATTTTCTATTCAAAACATATCTTAATTAAGTTCCGTGTGAACATAACTAATCTATTACAATGTTAGTGTCCATTAGGGTCTATTGCTTCTTTCATGTTAAACTTGTCAACAAGTGTTTTAGTAATTGATCACTATACCATTGGAAAGAAACACCAATAAGCATTTTAACTAAGTTGTTTTCTAGTATTTGATCACTATACCATTAGAAAGAAACAACAATAAGCATTTTAACTAAGTATTATAATAACTTTTGGTTCTACAATTTTTGAACCTGAATTATCGATTGTGAATACTTTAATTAAGGTTGATTGCTCATG
>JASDQU010011977.1:220914-240558 GCA_032191745.1 Picea mariana
CTAGATATATATTAAATTTATTAAATATTAAGTTTTGCATTTTTTTATTATAATTAAAATAAATTAAATATAATGTATTTGAATTGGTGAGTAGTTAAAGATTTATACATGCGATTGAGCTTACACTTATTTATTAGATTTAAAAATCCCATATATATATATATATATATATATAATAATATTTATACATAATATAGTTTACAACACAAAATCATTCAAAATTTAGATGAACAATATTTAATCTTTATATAATACATAAAATTAAAAAATTTACTTCAAAGTAAATAAAAATACAAATAGGATCATGCAGATGAATGGAAATGAAGGGGAAACCCTAGCACTCGGCCCATGAGAGCCATCGACTAAACACCAAAGCACTCGCTGCGGCCACGAAACCCTTCAGCTGCTATGCGTACTCGCACAGGCCTTGATCCGTAGCCATGGGCGTTGAGGAGGGGGGGAAACCCCCCTCATATAGCAATGTAACGGCCAATGACAGATCTGGGACAAAGGCAAAGAGACCAGCATTCGAGTCGCCATAGCAAATCCAGGAGCATATACTCGCCAAGGAACAGGGCCTTCGACAGGAAATGGACACAGAGGCTAGCACATCTCAAACCAAAGCATCACACAACTGGATACCTGGGAAATGCATCCCGCAAATGGAAAAAGCGCCCAGATATCACATAAGCTCAACGAGAGTGGGCGAGCACACACAGTTCATGCAAGAAAACACCCTCATAGGTAAATTCATAGGACTCTGGCCATCCGAAAGAGATCTGAACAAATGGATCAAACATTGGTGGAATCCCAAAGGAGAATACGAAGTCCAGCTCAGCTCAAAGGGCTTCCTCACCATCATACTTTACAACCTAGAAGACAAGGATCACATTTTTGAAAATGGCGCGTATTTCTTCAACTCAGCAGGGCTATTCCTAAAGTACTCGACAGAGCACTTCAGCCCAGACAAGGAGGACTTTACAATGGCTGCAGTCTCGATCCACCTCTACTCCCTTCCGCAGGAGTTCTAGCTGGAGGAAATCCTCATGGGACTAGGAAACACCATCGATCAATATGTAAAAGCCTCTGAAGCCACAAAGAAACGTAAGTACACCTCATACGCTCGCATTTGCGTCTATATGAACATTGTAAAAGCCCTACCAGGAGCGGTCATACTGGAACACCAGGATGAAGACTGGTCCCAGACCCTCGACTACGAGCACATCCCATTCAGATGCAGAAAATGTCACGAGCATGGCCATCTGTTTCGGGACTGCCCCCTAAACCAGCAAGCCCCCAAGACCAGTCAGAACCCACAGAAAGACAGCTTTACCAGAGTCCAAACAAGGAGAAAAAATCCCATCCGGAGACAAACATCTGATCCCAAACCAAGAATCCAGAACAGAAATGCTTATGACATTCTAAGCCAGTTACCTGAGGAGGAGGAAGTCGAAGATCCACACACTATTGCACAGAAAGGCGCAGCCCAGAACCCTGAACCCCCTTCCTCAGATCGGAATAAGGAAATTAACGCAGAAGAGAAAGGGGACACCGACGAAGATACTCTAATGCAAATGGATCCCTAAGACCTGGCAAGTATTGATCTGGAGAAACTGGAGGAAGCCCTAGATTAGAAAGACCTGTAGGGTCTCCCAGAGGAACAACTTAGAAAAGTGCACAAGGTCTTCCTTAACTCCTTAGCTGGATCCATAGCGCGCCTTGGTATTGCTACATAATCAAGTTCTGGCTCCAAAAAAACACCACGTGAAAACAAGAGAAGAGGAAGAAAATCAGTACATCAGTTGATTAAAGAAGTTGGACACCTGATGATCAACTCAGGACAGATACAGAAGCTCTCGGAGGGATACCTCCACCCACACCCCACCTCTTAATGATGAAGATCGTCACCTGGAACATTAGAGGGCTCAACGGACGGTCCAAGCAACAGATCCTCAGAGAATGTGTCAAAGAGGAAAGCCCAAACATTCTAATGTTACAGGAAACCAAATGTGCAGGAAAGGAAGCTAAAACCATATTCCAACACATATGGAAAGGCTACAATTATGTCTATGTGGACTTCATGGGAGCATCGGGAGGACTAGCAATACTGTTGAATCCCACCCACGCGACCCTCAGTGGACCCTTCTCCACAGCAAGTACCTTGTCAACTCATTTTGAAATCGTAGGCTCGAATCAGGAGGGGACCATTACCAACGTCTACGACCCACAAGGGCAACAGGAGAAAAGCAAATTCTTGGAGAAGCTAACCAAAATCAAAGAGCTGGTGAACACGCTCGACTGGATCCTAGGAGGTGATTTCAATATGATTATGTCGCTGGAGGAGAAAACAGTGGTAAGTTCAAAACCCTCCCTGAACAATTAGAGCTTGTAGACATAGAGACCAACAACGGTACTTTTACCTGGTCCAACCGCAGATCCGGCAGTCAGCATGTAGCATGCAGACTCGATCACTTTCTAGTAACAGAATATTTTTTGTAGAGAGACCTCTATATAGAAAGTATCATCCTTCCCCAAACAGGTTCCAACCACTGGCCAATTGCCCTCCAAGTAGCCATAGAGGCAACACTGAAATTCAAACCCTTCAGATTTGAAAAATTCTGGCTCACTCACCCAGATTTCCAACAGTTGGCACAAACATGGTGGAATCAAAGTGAGATCGAGTAGGGTACAAAGATGTACAAATTCCAACAAAGGCTCAAAAGTTTCAAGCAAAGGCTCAAACACTGGAACAAAAACACCTTCGGAAACATCTTTCAAGGCATCAGAGATGTAGAGAACAGACTAGCCAAAATACAAAAAATCTTTATATCAGGAGCTCGCACTGGTGAA
The DNA here is from genome assembly GCA_032191745.1 of Picea mariana. NCBI lineage: Eukaryota > Viridiplantae > Streptophyta > Pinopsida > Pinales > Pinaceae > Picea > Picea mariana. The sequence goes on from JASDQU010011977.1 coordinate 223,765, forward strand.
CTCATTGAGGAAGAAGAGAAGCTACAGATCCAATTGGAGCAACAAAGGAAGCAAGAGGAGATCCTCTGGAGACAAAAATCCAGGATACAATGGCTCAAGGAAGGGGAAAATAACACCAAATTCCTCCATAGAACAATGATACACAGGATACACATCAACAGAATAACGCACCTAGAAAATGATCAGGGCCAGCTGATAAAAGAGCACACACGCATTGAAGAAGAGCTCAACCATTACTACCAAACCCTACTCACGGAAAGTGCAACGGATAGAAGTGAACCAATCACCTGGGTCACTAGCCATATTCCCAAGCTAGTCACACCAGAACAGAATGCTGATCTGAAAAGGCCAATATCTAAAGAAGACGTAGACCAGGCAGTAAAAGATATGCCTCCCGAAAAATCCCCGGGCCCCAACGGTTTCACCATAGATATTTTTCATCATTGATGGGACATCATAGGCAACGATGTTTGGGAGGTCGTCGAGGAATCCATATCGTCGGGGCAAGTTCTCGAAGCCTTCAATGCCACTTTCCTTACTCTTATCCCAAAGGAAGAAAGAGTCACCAGCCCCAAACAGTTTAAGCCCATCGCTCTATGTAATGTCATCTACAAGATTATCACCAAGGTGATTGCGAATAGACTCAAGTTAGTCCTGCCATTTGTCATCTCCAAGGAGCAAGCGGGATATGTCGAAGGCAGACAGATCATGGACAACGTCATACTGGAAAATGAGGTGGTCAACTCTATCAAATCAACAAAAACCCCAGGTATGTTAATCAAACTTGATCTCTCAAAAGATTTTGATAAAGCTAGCTGGCAATACCTCAGAGCCATCCTCAATTCCTGTGGCTTTGATCACAATTGGGTAAACTAGATTTTGAACCTCACTTCTTAGGATTTTTTCTCAATCCTCGTCAATGGTGTCCCCTCGTGCCCCTTCTCAGCTTCTAGAGGCAATAGGAAAGGGATCCGCTCTCACCCTTTCTTTTTGTTCTAATGGCTAAAGGCCTAGGATGCTACATCAAGTCAGCTGTACTGGAAGGCGCCCTCAAAGCCCTACCCCTACACAATATCAGGCCTGCCCCTTCACATAGCCAATTCGTCGATGACACCCTACTCATGAACTCTCCTATGACACATGAAGCATTCAAACTCAATTCCATCCTCTCTGACTTCACTGAAGCCTCGGGCATGACGTTGAACCTTGACAAATCCAAGCTCTTCTTCTTCAACACCCTGATGGCAGTTCAGATACACATCTCCAAGATCCTGGGCATCCCCAGGAGCTCCCTTCCGTCCAACTACCTGGGAATATCGCTCACTGGAGCTCCAGCCAAGTCCATTTCCTGGGACAACCTCCTCATGTCTATATCCAATAGACTGGCCAACTGGACCTTCAGACCCTTAAACATCGCAGCTAGACTAGTGTTGTTGAAATCAGTTCTTCAAACCCTTCCCACTTACCTCTTCACCGCCTTAGCTGCTCCCAAGCACATCATCAGAGCGATCAGAAACATTCAAAGAAACTTCCTCTGGCAAGGTCTGCAGCGCAACAAGAAATGGGCCCTGGTGAGCTGGGACAAGGTCTGTTTGCCAAAAAGTAGGGGAGGCCTTGGTCTACAGGATCTGGGAAAGCTCAACCAAATAATGGGGGCCAAGATTTGGTGGAGGTGGATGAAAACGCCAGAGGTGCTATGGGCACAAATCTGGAAGAATAAGAATGCTCCCTCCATGTAGCTGGATCAACTAATCAGACACAATGTCAAAATCTAGGGCTCAAACATCTAGAACACTGCTTGGCAGCACAAAGACATAATACAGAAACATGCCTTTTGGGAAATACGCAATGGAGATAGTGCAAAGTTTTGGTAGGACTCATCGCAGCAACTCAAGCCTCTGAAGGACCTACCAGATCTCACATCCCTTCATCTGGCCCTCAATCCATCCCATTCACTAAAGGTAAAATACCTCTGGAAACCCACCAATGCAGAGCAGACTTGGCGGCAATGGAAAACTTCCAACCACGAGCTTGTAACCCCACCTGACCTAAATCTGTCCGCTTGGATCCAAGAGGCTGGACGCAGAAAAATTCCAAGAAAGGAGGGACCCGACATTCTCAGATGGGGCCATCAAGCCACAAGAAACTTCTCGGTCAAAGAAGCCTATTGCATACACGATAACCATTGCAATCAGGAGGCGAACACCATCTGGGGTAGGATTTGGAGTAGCACACTCTAGGATAAGGTCTCTACCTTCCTCTGGCTAATAATCCATAATAGAATTCTTACTTGGGATAACCTCAGGAAAAGGGGATTCACTGGGCCATCCATGTGCATTCTCTGTCAATCTCAAGAAGAAACCAAGGAGCATCTTTTCAACGCTTGCCGCTATAGTCAAACCGTGTGGGACCAGAGTGCGTAAATCATGCACAGAACAAATCATAATAGAAGTAGCATCAGGGACACCATCGAACACTAGGACTCAATCACCTACAACAATCCCATTCTAAATCACATATGGCAACTCCTCCCAAGCTTCATTCTCTGGAAAATCTAGAAGGAGCGGAACAAATGCATCTTCCAGTCAAAGAGCTCACTGGTAGAGTCAACCTGGATCAAAGCTGCCACACTTATCAAAGAAACAATCAGAAGTAAGCACTAGCAACCTCGGGACACAGATTGTAATCAGGAGGAGTCACTAACCCTCCAAAGCTGGAAGCTCAACTTAAAAGACTTAGTCATAACCAGACCTCCCAAGAACTGATTCCCCAACCCAGTCACCTAGATCCCCCCTCCCAATGGCTTCATAAAAATAAACTTCGATGGAGCTTCAAAAGGTAATCCCGGACCAGATGGATATGGGGTTGTGATTAGAAACTCCGAAGGGGAAATTCTAATACTGACCGCTGGATATTTGGGAGAAACCACAAACAACGTGGCAAAATTAACAGGCCTACTACAGGGCCTTCGGCAGGCGGTAACTCTGGCTAGACACACAATCATCCTAGAAGGCGATTCACAAATCGTCATCCAACTAATCACCAAGATCCTGCATGGGAGAAATCCACAAAAAATCTCCCCCAACTGGCACCTCGCAGGACTGCTTGACGATTTCAGTAGCATGTTGGAGCACAACATCAGTATTATTCCCTCCCATGTCAAAAGGGAGGCGAATGGAGTGGTCGTTCACCTAGCAAATGAGGGAGTATGGGAGGAAACAAAACAAATAATTTGGGACACCAAAAGCGATGTTCCCTCTGTCCTCTACAATCAGTGCCACTCCCTAGCCAACAAAGATTATCAAGCCCCAGATGGGGTGCGAAGTGTACAAGCGGAACCATGCGGAGGGGGCATGGGGGAGGCCATTTATAATGGCCCTCACCGCACATACTTCCATTTATGAATGGCACCACCTTCGTCTACCTCCGTTCGTTTGATGGGGCGTCGCACGAGTTCTCGCAGAACGGATAGCCAAAGCATTAAGCTCTTGGCTATCATGGCTGCCATTATAATCTACCCCTCCCATTGCACTGACGAAAATCACAGGGTGAGTTCGACGCTTGGTGAACAACAGTCTAGCAGTGGAGTTTTCGGTGTTCGGGCCTTCCTCCTTGCTCCTGCCATGCCGAGGCTGAGAGGGAAGCCCCGAAGGGGAGCTAGCTGGTACGCCGCCGACTCCAGAAGGAAAAGGCATAGGAATTTTCAATGCGCTGTCCGAATGGCCAGGCAGAAAAGGCATCGGGTGAACACAGTTGCTAGCTCGCTCCCCAGAACTCGAGTGGAAGAAGACCCGGACCTGGAACTCCCATCATACTTCTCGGAGAGAAAGATGTTTACGGTACCAAAAAATTGGGCTTCCTCGACTCGTCTTGCTGCACCAGTAGCAAAGTCCTACTCCACAGGGCCCCCAGGTCCTTCCGCAGCATCAAACGATGAGTACACCATTTGCGTGGTTGAGGAGGAGCCACCGAGCAGCTACACAGGATTGAAGCCGAACACGGAGGTGCCAGAATACAAAGAGGAGGTGAAGGAAACAAAAAAGGAACCGGAGGCGCCAGCCTCGCCAACACTTCTGCACCCGGAGATTCTCCAATTGATTTTTGAGGTTCGTAGCCTGGTCGATGACCAACTCTTCAGAGCAGTCTGCATCAGCCAGCTCCTGTACATGCTCTATGCGGCCTACTCCAATGCCACTCCTCGGTAGCAATGCCCGACCTGCTCTCAGCCTTTCGCCATCTCAGCCAGCAGTGGAAAAGCGCATGAAGCTCACAAGGACTCCGGGGATTAGGTTTTCTTCTGTCTTGCATGGTTTCCAATTATACTTTTGTAGTTGTTTACCAGAGTTGTAGCTCTGTAGCTGTTAGCATGGTCAGTACTAGAACAATAAGTTTTAGAACAGTAAGAATGATGTCAATTTTGGATGGCCACCCTGGTTTCCTTCGGGTAGGGTGGTGCAGTCGCCTTTTTTCTATTGCATGCTAGAGTGAGCAGGCCAGTTATCTTGGTTTCCTATGTAAGCAGGACAGCTGGCACCTGCGTGTCATATGTATGCTGTTTTCTGAAGTTATAATACAATAGGTCCTGCCCTTTTTACTTTCAAAAAAAAAATACAAATAAAATTTTATTTTAAATTTAAAAATTTTAAATTAAATTAATTTTAAATATTTTTTCATTTAAATACTTTGTATATGTTTTGTTTTTAATAAATTTTAATTTGAAAATGTTTATTTTTTATTTGATCTTAATAAAAATTAAGACAAAACATATACAAACTTAAAATGCCTTTTCATATAGATTAAAATGGCGGAAAGACAGACAACTGAAAATCCTTTTGATCAAATTAGAAAGAATAGATCAAATTAAAAAGAATCTCAAGCCCAACTAATGATTCGCTTATATACGTCATATGATATGTGTTATTATAGACACTGCTTACTATTTCAAACCGGGAAAGTTGTAGCTATGTAATATGGGCACTCACCCCCAGCGACCCTTCTAATATGGAGAGCGCTCTGGAATGGGCACTCACTCGGGCACTTTTGGACAGTGGACTAACCAGCTCCTGACTGAATCTATCCATCTTGACACCTAGCGGGTCTACCTCCAACAACCGGTCGAGGAAAAAGAGGTTGGGGAAGCGGGACCACCGAATAGAAGGGAAGAAGCGCCGGGCATAGCTAGCGGGAACCGAAACAAATCGATAGGGAAGGCCCAAAATACAGAAACAACGTGAAGTAATCCACACTATGAATTACTAGATCATCGGGGGTGAGGTGCGGCCTGCCCTATCACCAGCGACAACCAGATTGGGTGAATCTAATGTGAATTGGAAATTCAGTGATTAGCAGCCAGCGCCTCTTCATTCTTCTGTTAGCAATGTTGCATCTCGGCTCTGCACCCAGGAGAACCAGTTTGTAGATTAAAATGGAACCATAAGTACATCTCCACGGGGAGCACCTACTTTGTTTGACCGCATCTAGATAACTGTTTACATTTAGGAAAAAGTGCCTTGCAAATTTCGTTTTTGACACAACTAATTTACGGTGATGACAAATATTGAAAAGAAAGTTACCGAACATTATTTCAGGGTACAAACAAAACGCTATTATCGGTCTTCTAATTCCTCCTTAAAAATATGCCAAGTCTGTCAACTAACCCGTGTCACGAAGTCTATACGTTGATTTCTATTCTAAACCACCATTTATATGTAATTTCTATACCTACGTTTCTTTCTATTCTAAACCACCACAGTATTTCCTTACATTTTTTTTTATTCTAAACCGACACCGTATTTCCCTGGCTGTGAGCGTTTAAATTTCTATACACTACAAAGAATGGAAGAGCTAGCTAAAGAAATAAAATAGTTGCAGTATAAGATACAATTTCTTTTCTATTCTAAACCGACACCGTATTTCCTTGGCTGTAAGCATTTAAATTTCTATACACTACACAGAATGGAAGAGCTAGCTAAAGAAATAAAGTAGTTGCAGTATAGGATACAATTTCAACAAATAAGACCTATACATTACAGTGCTTCTAAACTACATCCTTCCCGTTTAGCTTCTTTTCCACTCAAAATGGCTGACACTCCTGCACGTAGAATAGAATTGAATTAATTCTCCGCCCAAGTGAACAATGAATCAAAAGGAACCCTCACATGAAAAATAATTTGCATAAATGGAAGTTCTGATATGCCATAAAACATACAACAATGCTATCAATAAACATTTATGATTTTCCAGTCTTCTTTAACCTTGCAACGAAAACTTCACCAATATGAAAGATTTCAAAATCGATGTCTCAATCCTCTTCCAAGCTGCATATCAAAATAATGCCTCTTACATAGAAGGTGGACAACATTTTTAGATGAAAGAGTGGAACGTCATGTCTTATAAATAATTTCTCTCGTGATTCCTCATTACCTGCTCCTAAAAACTTGAATTATTTTCATTGTTGTTTCAGCAATCAAATATGAATTATTTTCGTATATAGCGATTTGCATGCCCCGTAGGCAAATCAACATTGGTCAAACCTGTGTCATGAAACCTCAGTGTTTATTTCTACTCTAAACCACCATGTATCTGTGATTTCCTTGGATTTGAGCGTAATTTCAATTAGTTAAAGTACCTGCAGTATATCATAATTTCAATTACTGATAAGGTACAATTTCAGTGAATATCATGCCCATCATTAAAATAAATTTAAAAATTCTACAGTTTTATCCACGATATCCTTGGCATTCCAAGAAAAAAATTAAACCTCTTCAAACTCAAAATGAATAAAATCTACACGGGGAAATTCCACTGCATCATTTAATAAACAAGATCTACTTTTAATAAACAAGATCTACTCAGGGAAGGATCTTGATTAGAAAATTATTCAAGGACTTACAAATTACAGTGCCCCTGAGATATATCCTTCCTGTCTAGCTTCTTTTCCACAGAAAATGGCCAACACTCCTGCATGCAGAATAAAATAAAATTAATTCTTCATCCAAGTGAAAGATGAATCGAAAGAAACCTTGACATCAAAAAATAATTTGGATAACTGCAAGTTTTAGCTTAGTATTAGCTTAGTATTTTCACATACAAAAATGATTTCAATAAACACATCCGATTTTCCTATCTTCATTAACCTTGCACCCAAAACTTAAGCAATATGGAAGATCGAAAGACACCGCATACAGGCAATATATTCAGAACTCTAATCTCTATTATATTTATTATAAGAGACGATAAATTCCTAAATGTGCAAAACGGACCATCTCTCAAAAATTTTCATCAAAATGCTGTTCATGATCCTTTTCATCAAAATGCTGCTCAGGATCAATTTTCAACAGAAACAGAAAATGACCGTGTGAAAATAAATTTAGATTAATTCTCTTTCCGTGCGAAAGTGAAAGAATGATCAATAAAAAAATCCTAAAATGGAAAATAATTTTCATAAGAAATCCCTGTACCAGTTATCTATCGAACCTTCAACAATGCTATCAATAAACTTTTCTGGTTTTCTTTCTTAAAGCTTATTTGTAACAATTGCTAACCCTTCAACTCTATTATATCTGTTTGAAGAGGCAGATAATTTCGGAAATTTGTAAACCTGACCACCCTCAAAAAAATTCAGAATTATTCATCGATTCCTCGAATTTGCAAAATAGATTATCCATCAAAATACTCCACAGGAAACAAATTATTTCAAAAAATTGCTACTCTTCAAGATATAATTAGTAATAGCTGGACGGACACCATTAAGAATTAATCAGCGGTCAAAGTTGGCATACCTGAAAATAAATGAAATGGATGTCCAAGAGTCAGTACTCCTGCAAATTAAATATTGACGCGATCGTTTCCCTTCTTCTTCATCAACAAATAAATACTAACAGACAGACACACATGCATAAAGAGATAACAACGCAAGGACTGTACCATCAACAAACACACAATGCATTCACATCCAAACCGACACACAAACCATGCAAAGCATCCAGACTCAAGCACACAAACCACACAAAGCATCCAAAGGCAGACGCACAGACTAGATTAAAGAAGAGAATGATAAGGTCTGCGCGGGCAAAGAAAACATAATGTAAAGCCACCGGGTAGCTTTTTAACAACGGCCAAATGCAGGAAGAGCGCCTAAAAGCTGGCCAGATTCAGATTAAAGAAGAGAGAGCAAAGAAAACATAATGTAAAGCCACCGCGAAGCTTTTTAACAACGGTCAAATGCAGAAAAAGCGCTTGAAAGCTGGCCAGATTCAAATTTATGAACCAAACACTCTCTATCCAAGTCCAACGAATATTACGATGACATGTCATTGTTTGTTATTATGTCAGAAAGAAAATCAGAAAATATTCTACCAGATGGGAACACTGTCCACAGAGATGACGATGACATGGCATTGTTTGTTATTATGTCACAAAAAAAATCAGAAAATATTCTACCAGATGGGACCACTATCAACGGAGATGAGGATGGAGGGTTGAGGCACCTAGAATGCTTCGCATATCATCAATCAGTCCAGAATGTTTTAGATTAAGGTTTTTCTTACGTCAAGATGAAGTTATTGCAAATACGTCAGTATTGAGCATCCTCCAACTTAATCTAACTATTATGTGGTAACCGTAAATGTTTGTGATATATGTTACTAATCATCTTCCTTCCTAAATTAGCATATAATTTATGCTTTCTCAAAACTTGCAACACCATTCTCTCATTGAGTAAATGGGAATATCATCTAAGAAAATGATCACAAACTTATCTAGGTACTCCTTGAGCACTCCATTCATTAGGCACATGAAAATTGTTGGGACATTTGATATCCCAAATGACGCTAGTATAAATTCATAATGCCCATATCTTTTCATGGATGTCGACTTTCTTGATAATAACCTGACCTCATGTCAATTTCGAAAAATATTATTGCACCTTTCAATTAATCAAATAAATCATCAATACTTTGCAAAGGATATTTGTTCTTTATGGTGACACACTTGGGCATATATACCCCTTCTTAAAAAATTATTCTAGTTGCATATTTCATTCCTTCAATTCTGGTGCATGCCCATTCTGTAAGGTGTCTTGGACATTGGGGAAGCTCATGGTACCAAATCAGTGGCGAAATCAATATCTCTCTTAGGTGCCGGTCCTAGAATTTTTCCAAAGACATCTTCAAAATCCCCCAAGACTGGATGGTCTTCAATACTTGCCACATTATCCCTAGCTACCTCTTCCGTACAGGATGCAAAAATTTGACATCCGTTCCTGATTTTTTTTTTTCAGCAGCATGGTTGCAATTTCTCTAGCAATTGTTGCTCTCAGAATGATTTGAAATCTTTCTTTGTTTCCCATCCTCATCAAGAAAAGTTATGGTCTTGTTGTAAGAATCTAGAACAACATGGTATTTTTCCAACCAATCCATGTCAATCGGATAGTCATATGATCCCAATGGTATGATGTTCATATCCACCTTTGTGTTGAGTCAATTTATGTCTACTCGACAATATTTAACCAACTCATTGATTTTTCTTTTAGCCCTCGTGGCTAATTGAACTAACCAAAATTTATTATGCTTACTCCTTTGCAAGTAAAAATTTTCAACAATGTCAGATTTTATGTAACTATGACTAGCTCAAGAATCAATTAAAATTGATATGGGTTGGTTATCAAACTTACCTTCCACTTCAATCATGGGGGATTGATACTCTGCTTGCTTGTTATCCAAGGATGCATAAATCCTTGGCATGCTTCCTCCCATATCTTCAACTGTTTCATACTCTTGAATGTCATGCACAATTCTCATTCTTTCACCTTTGTGAATCTAGTCCTTATATAAATGATTTCCCTTACATTCCCAACATTTTTACAGGTTGTTTTCTTGACATTTTCCCAAATGAATCTGTTGTCTTGTGCTAATTTTTGGTTGATTGACCTTGCTGATTTGCTTGGGAGTTATTTCTGAAAAAAGGTGGTTTAAAACCCTTATTCCTTTGCTCTTTCTTACCCTTCATCTTTTCATTCCAATATTTTTGGAAGAATGACCTCCCTCTTCTTTTCTCATAAAGATGCTTTTCTCGCCTCCAAAGTTCTGGGGTTATCATATTGTATCTTGTCACTGTACAAAGAGGGTAACCCACTCAAAAACCTTTGGATTTTGACCTTCTCATCCTTTGTGAAGCCCACATACTTCAACAACTCAAAGAACCTCTTATCATACTCATCCATTGTCATGCTTCCCAACTTGAGTTCAAATAATTCTTTCATCTTTGTTTCATATTAACGCTCTGATAAATATTTCTTTTGGAAATATCCTTTGAACTGCCTCCATGAGACCTTTCTCTCATCAAGGTGCTTGGGTTGCTTAGTATGATCCCACCACATGGCTTCCTTTCCTTGCGAGTGGTAGGTTGCAATTATTTTTTCTACCATGGAGGGATAATTGTGCAACTCGAAAGATTTCTTCATTTCCAATAGCCAGGCCTCAGCCTTTTATCCCTTCCTTTGATCACCATTTAATGTAGGTGGCTTGATTTTCATGAGAACACCTTGAAAGATGTATCCCTTAGGCCTTCTCCTATGTCTCCTAACATGAGACACACTTGGGCTGCTCCCTGGCCCTGAACTTGCATGAGTTCTGCTAGTGTATTTCTCTAGGGAATGTTGATGCTTGCTCATGCTCCTTGAATGCCTATCATTCCCATGTTCATTTGATCTAGGTGGATATTGGTGGCCAACCGCCCATTCCACTTGGACCCACACCATCGTTTCATTTAGTTTTTCAGTTTCCCTAATTGTAGCACAATTTACTATTTTTGGCATTTTTTCGGGTCCTGAACTTCCAGAGCCGTTTTGAGGCCCTAAACGACGTTTTTTGGGCATGAATGCTCCGACAAATATGGGTCTACTTCGGACTTGATATTCTTTGTCAGAAGTGTATTCCTCGGATAGATCTTTCTAACGATGTATCTTTCACATCAAACGAAGATAGTATGCCAAAGTTACGACCCCGGGAAATTGATGTACCAATTTACCCCAACGGGGCCCATTGGCGTTTCATCTCCCATGGTTAGGTTTTGGGATGTTTAGGGTTTTCCTTTGTTTCTCAATAATATATAGGCCTTCGAGCCTCATTGTAACACAAAGTTCAGAGGCCAGTAGCCGTCGCATCTCTTCTGAGAGATAAACTACCAATGCCCGAGCTATTTTATTTACATTCTGTCTGTAAGCATATTTTAGTCATTTGTTGTTAATGAAATGAAGTTTTACTTCCACCACATCTTTGCGTTTATGTGTATTTCTGTATTTCATTTTGTTCCTGCATAAATCTGGATCAGTGGTATCAGAACAGTCTGCTCTTTCTCGATCCTTCTTTGCATCTCCCCAACGAGGTCCGTGTATAAGGGGTTAGGGCTCGATCTGGTTGAACCATTGCAAGATCATCCTCACAAACCTCGACGACCGTCCATGGGGAAAGAAAATAAAGATGAGGGAGTAGGATATCCTATCAAATTATTGCTCGAGGAGGCCCTCGAGAGACAAAAGAATGCGATGATGGACAACTTTGCCCAGATCCTTCAATGACTGCCCACTAACAGTGCATCTACATCCAGCAGCCACTCTGGAGGCACCACTCCTTTCAAGGTACATGAAAAATTTAACATCCCCATATTTGAGAGCCAAATAAATGCAGATGTCGTTGACAGATGGTCGAATCTGTTAGAAGGATATTTCTCGGTTCATTACATTTCCGACCGAGAAAGGATTATTTTTGCACTCCTTAAAGCCGCCCCCCATGTCAAGGACTGGTGGGAAACCTACTGGGAGAAACAGAGGCAGGGGGAACCCTCTCTGTTCTTGGTCACACCCACGTGGAATTCTTTCCGAGACGCTATCAAGGAACAATATTATCCCGTGGGGAGATATGAGGACAAATACATACAATGGACTACGCTACAGCGTGAAAGGGACCAAGATGTGCATGAGTTGACGAATCCGTTCCATACCCTAAACAGAAAGATGGGTATCAAATATTCAGACAAACATTTGGTGTTAAAGTACCGTAGTTGTCTTCATAGATACATTCAGAAGGAAATGGAGTTCCTCGACATATCCTCGCTTGGTGCGGCATACCGGCATGCTACCAATATTGAGCAGACGTTCAAACATAAGAAGAAAGACTTTGGGTCTGTGAATCAGAAGAAACGGAAAGGTACCCCTAAACTATCGAACAAAGGACCAAGCCAAGGCGGGGTGGCCCAGGACAACCCGCCAAAGCTGCAAGCAAAGAACAACACCACGAAGCTAAAAATGGACACGTGGAAGTGGTGCAAGTTCCATAAGAGCTCCACTCACAACACAAGTGAGTATTGATCCAAGCAGTCATCGGTAGCCGAATTGAAGGCTTTTGAATCAGAGGCAGGCTCCGAATCTAAATCAGAACCCGACACGGGGATTGACAGGGGGAGGCAGATTATCGATGCAGAGCCCAACGCCACTATTTCTACCCCGAAGATCCAGAAGAAGGAACCAAAAGATCCAGAGGAGGTAGAGTGCCTCTTCCATTCCCAGATGTGGGTAAAGGGTTCCCTGTTGCAGTTCATTGTCGACAGCGGGAGCCAAAAGAACCTCATCTTAGTAGAGGTCATGAAATGACTGGGCTTGTTGACCAGAGCACACCCACAACCATATAGCATTAGGGGGATGGACCAAGGACATGACCTTCGCATCAGCCAACAATGTCGCCTTCGCTACAACATTAGGCCCTTCATGGATGAGGTATTATGTGACATTGCTCCTCTTGATGTTTCTGATGTACTATTAGGCCAACCATACTTGTGGAAGCGACATGATGTGTATGAGTCTAGCCCTTGTGTTGATATTATTGCTTTGGGAAATAAGATGTACAGGATACCGGAAATAGCACCGCACATGTATGCACATTGCAAATGGACTTCTACATTGAAGTCCACAAACATTTCTTGTGAAAATCTTTCTACTTATTTATGATGGTGTGCTATAAATATACATTAAATATTTATAAGACAAACTCTAAGTGGTTATATTTTTTAATAGAGTTGTAAAATATCTCCTACCTTTAGAATACTTGTAACCTCCATTGAAACTAAATATGCTTGCAAGTTTGTAGGAAACTAGATAGTTAGTTGTTTTCTCTTGTTTTCTTTCTTATTATTTTTTGAATCTCTCTTCAAGTTCTCATCCTTCCTTTTACTAAGCTCCCTTATTTGACCTTCTTGAGACATCCTTCTTGCCCAAGCTTGTATTAGAACCCTCCACATGGGTAGTCTAGCAAGCATTACATCTTTTATCACTGATCCAAGAGAAATACACTTCTCACAACATAAGAAAAGATAAGAATTGATCCAAGAGAAATACACTTCTCACAACATAACAAAAACATGCACGTGGCTGAATAAATGCTAGAATTGTTAACGAAGTCCTATTTTAATGGTTAAGTAGAAATTGTGATAATCTCCTCGCCAAGGTTTAAAACACCTACAGTCATGGTTAGCCCCTTGTGCAATGTTTTCCCCATGCAAATGTGGTGTTTCAAGCAGTTAAAGAATGGTACAAATTCTAAACAGTTTTGGTGAAATACAAACCCCACTCATGGCTTCTTAGCCAAAAGGATATTCCTTATGTGTTGCAAGCAGACTGCACTTCATTATAACATTCCCACACTCAAGAGGAGGCGTGTTTGTCACATTGTGATAAAATGAAGCATCTTGTCAAATAAAATGCTAGAATTTGATTTATATTTCTTTTGCTTGTATATGAAATTCATTTAAATAAATAAGAAAAGAAAGTGTGTTCATTAATATTGTTTTAATCATTTTTTGAAGGTGAGATTGAGTAGAGTTATTTGATCATCTTTTCTACATACTAACATATCAAGGCTTATAAAAAAATAAGCATAAATGTTAAGATAAGATAAATGTTTCCTGAAACAATTTGCTTTCTTAACATAGTTTCCTGAAATAATTTGCTTCTTGGCAAGTATTTCTAGAAATTAGTTCCTGAATATTCAGTTTTGCAACCAATGGAAACTTCAGTAAAGTTCACTTCTTCTAAATAATGAGAAAAAATATATCAAAATTTTAATTTAATAATAATACTAATAACAACAAATAATTCTGTCTCAGCAGCAGATCAGCCGCAGATCAGTAATTAGAATATCGTGAAGAATATTTTGATGGATGGTTTGTTTTGCGAATTTGTAGAATAATTTATTTGATGATTAGTATTTCTAAAAGATTTATACAAAAATACAAAGATTTATGCAAGCAACTTTTAGATCAAAAATCAGAAATGTTTCTTGATAGCGTTGTTGAAGGTTCGATAGATGGGATTTCCTAAAGCAATTTATTTTTTCATGTTAGGGTTTGTTATTGATTCATCTCTTACTTTCACGTGGAAAGAGAATTTATTTTATTTTATTCTGTCACACAGCCATTTTCTGTTTCTGTTGCAATTATTTGGATGAAATTTTTGATAGGTACTTCCGTTTTGCAAATAGATCTGTTTTGCACTTTTATGAATTTACCATCTCTTCCAATAAATATAACAGATGTTAGGAGGAATATTTTGTCTATAAATATAATAGATCTTAGGAGGAATATTTTGTCTATATAACAGATCTTCCATATTGGTGAAGTTTTCATTGCAAGGTTAAAGAAGACTGGAAAATCATAAATGTTTATTGATAGCATTGTTGTATGTTTTATGGCAGATTGGAACTTCCACTTATGCAAATTATTTTTCATGTGAGGGTTCCTTTTGATTCATCGTTCACTTGGGCGGATAATTGGGTTAGTTCACCCACGTGGCATATTTTTAAGGAGGAATGAGAAGATCCATAATAGGAATTTGTAAGAAGCATTATAAGCAATGATTATTAAAATAATAATGAAAGTGATTCAACAAGTATGTTGTAAGAAGCATTATTTTTTTAATCTCCTTCATTAGAATTATAATTGGAATTAGAACAATAAATAAAATGTATTTGAACAATACACTACAAATATACTCTTTTGATATTAGATCAATTAGACCAAAAAAAAACCTGATAACTAGTCACAAAATATATATAAATAACATTTTTAAACTAAAATGGAAATAAGAAATTAAATATCAGTACAAATTTTGTCAAAAATAATGATGTGAATAATGAATTTTGAATAAATTTTTGTCTAAAATTTTAAAAACATTCAAAATTTCAAAATTATTTTTTAAAATTAATGATTAATAAAAACATTATATAGATTAAAATTAATAGTTGCTCAACTAATATAATATATTAGAGTTCCAATAAGTTTTTTTTTATAGATGCATATAGAAGTCATCCATAATACATATCATTCCAATATTTAGAAGACATTAAAAACAATGATTAGTACATAAAAAAAATGAAAAGATTTAACAAATTTTTTTTATAAGGAATATTATTTCAATATTATAAAACATATTAAAATAATAATTAATATATATAAAAAAAGAATTCAATTAATAAATTTATATATTGAAGTTTGAGTGAAGAAATATAAATGTAATAAATGCATTTAAAGATTTACTAATAAAATTGATGAAATATATTTAAATTTAAAAAAAATATATTAAATTTATTGTTTATTATTAATTGAATAATATAATTGATGAAATATATTTAAAAAAAATTGTAATTTTTTTAATATTAAATTTATTGTTCATTATTAATTGAATAGTAAAGTTAAATCTTTTTGAAAGTAATTGTAAATTAAAATATTTGAAAATGTTTTTCACTTTAAAATTTTAGTTATGATAAAGAAAATCCAATATTCTTTTCATCGACACTATGATGAAGTTTAATTGATTGGTGTTTTAAACTATTTCCTTTTCACTTTAGATTTGGATTTGTATGTTTGATTTGAATTTTATATTATTCACATTTTATTTGATTAAGTTTTCTTATGATCAACTTATTCATAACTTTTAATATGTTTAGATGCATTTTATACCTTATTTTAAAGGTTTTAACCTTAATTTTAGTTTGATTTTTTATATACTCTTCTATAATGACCATTAACAATAATGAAAAAATTATAATTGAAGTACCTCTCTATTAAAATATAATTGAAGAATTGTCTATCACTCGATTGATCCTTTTGTGGAACACCAACATCATGGACCACAAAACATACTTACTTTTGATTTGATGTATGAATCTTGTTTCTATTTAAATTTATATGAACTTGTACTATGATTTATTATGGTTCATACACATGTATGCACATTGCAAATGGACTTCTACATTGAAGTCCACAAACATTTCTTGTCAAAATCTTTCTACTTATTTATGATGTTGTGCTATAAATATACATTAAATATTTATAAGACAAACTCTAAGTGGTTATTTCTTTTAATAGAGTTGTAAAATATCTCCTACCTTTAGAATACTTGTAACCTCCATTGAAACTAAATATGCTTTCAAGTTTGTAGGAAACTAGATAGTTAGTTGTTTTCTCTTGTTTTCTTTCTTATTATTTTTTGAATCTCTCTTCAAGTTCTCATCCTTCCTTTTACTAAGCTCCCTTATTTGACCTTCTTGAGACATCCTTCCTGCCAAAGCTTGTATTAGAACCCTCCACATGGGTAGTATAGCAAGCATTACATCTTTTATCACTGATCCAAGAGAAATACACTTCTCACAACATAAGAAAAGATAAGAATTGATCCAAGAGAAATCCACTTCTCACAACATAAGAAAAACATGCATGTGGCTAAATAAATGCTAGAATTGTTAA
>JASDQU010011977.1:241335-267199 GCA_032191745.1 Picea mariana
AGGTTTATATTTTTTCTCCAAGGTAAATGTCTCATTGATTATAGCTTGAAATGCTAATGCCTTATTGTTCATCACCTCGTCCTCCCTTGATTCTTTTGTTGGTTTCCTTCTCGATCCTTTCTTCACATGCCTTTCCACTTGAGATGGGTGGCCATTCCTCATTGCATGAAGGTGAGAAATTGGTGGTTTCTAACGAGAGGAATATTTCCATAGTGAACTTCTATTTCAAAATTACAAGTTGTTTCAAAGTTCTAATCACCAGTTATTGCACCTAGGGGAGGTATTTCTCCTTCTTATACCCCAGAATTTTTATCCTTGGAGACTCTTGTCTTGCCTCTTTCTCATTATGAATAGAAAAATATTTAACATTCCAATTAGTTGTGGGGTTTCTATGTCCCTTTCTATTTTCATTTTGGTGACTATCTTGAAGAATTTGTCTTCTTGAGTAGCCTTGTGAGAGGTTGTCGGGGGAGGGGGGGGGTGCGATGACCTTTTTGAACATTTTTTTGGAACTATTAATAATCATGGAACTATGAACTCAATCTCTAATATGGATTTCCAAATATTTCAAAATCCCTTTTTTAGGTGAAATTCTACACAACCTCTTGAATAGTTGTACATTCCTGCTTGGATTCATTGTTGTCAATATATTTACTTAAAAGTTTATCCATGTCATTTAGGGTTTTATCATCCCAGAGATCCAATGGGACAAATGGCAGACACACAATAGAATAGGTATTGGAACTTCATCTTTTAAATATTGTTCATTGACACCTAAAAACCATGGTTTATTATAAAAATGTTGTCCCTATCAATGTTGTGCTCAAGGAGAATGGAGTATAACCCTTCTAAACAACAAAAACCCCTCACTGATCCTTGGATACGAGGGAGCCATTGGAGAGAAATCTATGCTTTCGAAGGCTTAGGGCTTATCTAGGTTCCATTGAATTTATCTATTGGGCCATCTCTACAAACATGAACACTATGCATACATGCAGTCTCAATTTTACAACTAATATCATCAAGGATTATGTTCTTTTGTAAACCAATTTGCAAGCTCATATCTTATCATTTTTTCTTTTCTTGAAACATCACTCGCAAATGCTTTGAATGCATCCAGTTTTTGAGTAAAGGGACATGAGATGGATCTAACACTCCTTTTGACAACATTTTCCATAGAAGAACATAAGAGAAAGATAGGGTTTCAAAGGAGAAGCCCCATCTTTTTAATAATCAAATCTGATTCACTAAACAAATTTAACATTCAAGAAGTTCCTATTTGATCTGTGGTCTAATTGATCTAATATCAAAAGAGTATATTTGTAGTGTATTGTTCAAATATATTTTATTTATTTCTCTAATTCCAATTCTAATGAAGAAGATTAAAAAAATAATGATTCTTACAACATACTTGTTGAATCACTTTCATTATTATTTTAATAATCATTGCTTATAATATATATATTTAGAATATGTGTTATTTAACTATATCAACTTTATTAAGAAAAAAACAATTCTATTTTTTAAATCTTTTATACAAATTTAAAAATAAATGTGAAACAAATTCTTAATATCATAATAGCTCACTTTTTGCTTTTCTAAGTATAACAAGCATTAAAATCTATAATTGCAAGGAGTCTATTAGTCAAATTTAATGTTTTATAAATCTCACCATTTACTAAGAGGTCACAAGTTCAAATAGATTATTATTAGTGGAGGGAATCACTTGTCCCACAAACAAGGAGATCTCATACACCAATTTGATATGACTTAGCATTAACCTTAAAAATAAATTATTATTATTAATTACTAAATATAGATTAAATTTATTTAATATTAAATTTTGCATATTTTTTATTATAATTAAAATAAATTAAATATAATGTATTTGAATTGGTAAGTAGTTAAAGATTTATACATGCGATTGAGCTTAGACTTATTTATTAGATTTAAAAATCCTATATATATATATATGCGATTGAGCTTAGACTTATTTATTAGATTTAAAAATCCTTATTTATGCGATTGAGCGGGTCTACCTCCAACAACCGGTCGAGGAAGAAGAGGTTGGGGAACCGGGACCACCGAATAGAAGGGAAGAATCGCGAGCGGGAACCGAAACAAATCGATCGGGAAGGCCCAAAATACAGAAACAACGTGAAGCAATCCACACTATGAATTACTGGATCATCGGGGGTGAGGTGCCGCCTGCCCTGTCACCAGCGACAACCAGATTGGGTGAATCTAATGTGAATTGGAAATTCAGTGATTAGCAGCCAGCGCCTCTTCATTTTTCTGTTAGCAATGTTGCATCTCGGCCTCTGCGCCCAGGAGAACCAGTTTGTAGATTAAAATGAAACCATAATACATCTCCACGGGGAGCACCTACTTTGTTTGACTGCAATTAGATAATTGTTTACATTTAGGAAAAAGTGCCTTGCAAATTTCGTGTTTGACACAACTATTTTACGGTGATGACAAATATTGAAAAGAAAGTTACGGAACATTATTTCAGGGTATAAACAAAACGCTATTATCGGTCTTCTCATTCCTCCTTAAAAATATGCCAAGTCTGTCAACTAACCCGTGTCACGAAGCCTACACGTTGATTTCTATTCTAAACCACCGTTTATATATAATTTTTATACCTACTTTTCTTTCTATTCTAAACCACCATATATATGTAATTTCTATAACTGTGTCAAGAAGCCCTACGTTTCTTTATATTCTAAATCACCATGGTACACGTTGATTTCTATTCTAAACCACCGTTTATATGTAATTTCTATACCTACTTTTCTTTCTATTCTAAACCACCATATATATATATATAATTTCTATAACGGTGTCAAGAAGCCCTACGTTTCTTTCTATTCTAAACCACCATGGTATTTCCTTACGTTTTTTTTTATTCCAAACCACCACCACCCTATTTCCTTGGCTGTGAGTGTTTAAATTTCTATACACTACAAAGAATGGAAGCGCTAGCTAAAGAAATAAAGTAGTTGCAGTATAGGATACAATTTCAACAAATAAGACTTACACATTACAGTGCTCCTGAACCACATCCTTCCCATTTAACTTCTTTTCCACTCAAAACGGCCGACACTCCTGCATGTAGAATAAAATTGAATTAATTCTCCGCCCAAGTGAACGATGAATCAAAAAGAATCCTCACATGAAAAATAATTTGCATAAATGAAAGTTCCGATCTGTCATAAAACATATAACAATGCTATTAATAAACATTTATGATTTTCCAGTCTTCTTTAACTTTGCAACGAAAACTTTGACAATATAGAAGATTTCAAAGTCGATGTCTCAATCCTCTTCCAAGCTGCATATCAAAATAATGCCTCTTACATAGAAGGTAGACAACATTTTTATCGATGAAAGAGTGGAACGTCATGTCTTATAAATAATTTCTCTTGTGATTCCTCATTACCTGCTCCTAAAAACTTGAATTATTTTCATTGTTGTTTCAGCAATCAAATATGAATTCTTTTCGTATATAGCCATTTCCATGCCCCATAGGCAAATCAACATTGGTCAAACCTGTGTCATGAAACCTCAGCGTTTATTTCTATTCTAAACCACCGTGTATCTGTGATTTCCTTGGATTTGAGCGTAATTTCAATTAATTAAATTACCTGCAGTCTATCATAATTTCAATTCCTAATAAGGTACCATTTCAGCGAATATCATACCCATCATTAAAATAAATTTAAAAACTCTACAGTTTTATCCACAATATCCTTGGCATTCTAGTAAAGAAATTAAACTTCTTCAAACTCAAAATGAATAAAATCTACACGGGGAAATTCCACTGCATCATTTAATAAACAAGATCTACTCAGGAAGGATCTTGATTAGAAAATTATTCAAGGACTTACAAATTACAGTGCCCCTGAGATATATCCTTCCTGTCTAAATTCTTTTCCACAGAAAATGGCCAGCACTCCTGCATGCATAATAAAATAAAATTAATTCTTCATCCAAGTGAAAGATGAATTGGATCTTGATTAGAAAATTATTCAAGGACTTACAAATTACAGTGCCCCTGAGATATATCCTTCCTGTCTAGCTTCTTTTCCACAGAAGATGGCCAGCACTCCTGCATGCAGAATAAAATAAAATTAATTCTTCATCCAAGTGAAAGATGAATCAAAAGAAACCTTGACATCAAAAAATAATTTGGATAACTGCAAGTTTTAGCTTAGTATTTTCACATACAAAAATGATTTCATAAACACATCTGATTTTCCTTTCTTCATTAACCTTGCACCCAAAACTTAAGCAAAATGGAAGATCGAAACACACCGCATACAGGCAATATATTCGGAACTCTAATCTCTATTATATTTATTGTAAGAGACATAAATTCCTAAATCTCCAAAACGGACCATCTCTCAAAAATTTTCATCAAAATGCTGTTCAAGATCCTTTTCATCAAAATGCTTTTCAGGATCCATTTTCAACAGAAACAGAAAATGACCGTGTGAAAATAAATTTAGATTAATTCTCTTTCCGTGCGAAAGTGAAAGACTGATCAATAAGAAACCCTAAAATGGAAAATAATTTTCATAAGAAATCCCTGTACCAGTTATCTATCGAACCTTTAACAATGCTATCAATAAACTTTTCTGGTTTTCTTTCTTAAAGCTTATTTGTAACAATTGCTAACCCTTCAACTCTATTATATCTGTTTGAAGAGGCAGATAATTTCGGAAATTTGTAAACCTGACCACCCCCCAAAAAAATTCAGAATTATTCATCGATTCCTCGAATTTGCTAAATAGATTATCCATCAAAATACTCCACAGAAAACAAATTATTTCAAAAAATTGGTACTCTTCAAGATATAATTAGTAGTAGCTGGACGCACACCATTAAGAATTAATCAGCGGTCAAAGTTGGCATATCTGAAAATAAATGAAATGGATGTCCAGGAATCAGTACTCCTGCAAATTAAATATTGACGCGATCGTTTCCCTTCTTCTTCATCAACAAATAAATACTAACAGACAGACACACATGCATAAAGAGATAACAACGCAAGGACTGTACCATCAACAAACACACAATACATTCACATCCAAACCGACACACAAACCATGCAAAGCATCCAGACTCAAACACACAAACCACACAAAGCATCCAAACGCAGACGCACAGACTAGATTAAAGAAGAGAATGATAAGGTCCGCGCGGGCAAAGAAAATGTAAAGATAATGTAAAGCCACCGGGTAGCCTTTTAACAACGGCCAAATGCAGGAAAAGCGCCTAAAAGCTGGCCAGATTCAGATTAAAGAAGAGAGAGCAAAGAAAACATAATGTAAAGCCACCGCGGGTGTTTTTAACGACGGTCAAATGCAGAAAAAACACTTGAAAGTGGGCCAGATTCAAATTTATGAACCAAACACTCTCTATCCAAGTCCAACGAATATTACGATGACATGTCATTGTTTGTTATTATGTCAGAAAGAAAATCAGAAAATATTCTACCTGATGGAACCACTACCACTGTCCACAGAGATGACGATGACATGTCATTGTTTTGTTATTATGTCAGAAAAAAAAAACAGAAAATATTCTACCAGATGGAACCACTATCAACAGAGATGAGGATGGAGGGTTGAGGCACCGAGGATGCTTCACATATCATCAATCAGTCCAGGATGTTTTAGATTAAGGTCTTTCTTACGTCAAGATGAAGTTATTGCAAATACGTCATTATTGAGCATCCGCCAACTTATTCTAACTATTATGTAGTAATCGTAAATGTTTGTGATATATGTTACTAATCATCTTCCTTCCTAAATTGGCATATAATTTATGCTTTCTCAAAACTTGTAACACCATTCTTTCATTGAGTAAATGGGAATATCATCTAAGAAAATGATCACAAACTTATCTAGGTACTCCTTAGCACTCCATACATTAGGCACATGAAAATTGTTGGGACATTTGATATCCCAAATGACAATAGTATAAATTTATAATGCCCATATCTTGTCATGGATGTCGTCTTGCTTGATAATAACCTGACCTCATGTCAATCTTGAAAAATATTATTGCACCTTTCAATTAATCAAATAAATCATCAATCCTTTGCAAAGGATATTTGTTCTTTATGGTGACACACTTGGGCGTATATACCCGTTCTTAAAAAATTCTTCTAGTTGCATGTGCAATTCCTTCAATTCTGGTGCATGCCCATTTTGTAAGGTGTCTTGGACACTGGGGAAGCTCATGGTACCAAATCAATGGCGAAATTAATATTTCTCTTAGGTGGTAGTCCTAGAATTTTTCCAAAGATATCTTCAAAATCCCCCAAGACTGGATGGTCTTCAATACTTGCCACATTATCCCTAGCTACCTCTTTCATACAGGCTGCAAAAATTTGACATCCCTTCCTGAATTTTTTTTTTCAGCAGCATGGTTGAAATTTCTCTAGAAATCGTTGCTCTCAGAATGCTTTGAATCTTGCTTTGTTTCCCATCCATGTCAATCGGATAGTCATATGATCCCAATGGTATGATGTTCATATCCACCTTTGTGTTGAGTCAATTTATGTCTACTCGACAATATTTAACCAACTCATTGATCTTCCTTTTAGTCCCCGTGGCTAATTGAACTAACCAAAATTTATTATGCTTACTCCTTTGCAAGTAAAAATTTTCAACGATGTCAGAGTTTATGTAACTATGGCTAGCTTGAGAATCAATTAAAATTGATATGGTTTGGTTATCAATCTTACCTTCCACTTCAATCATGGGGGATTGATACTTTGCTTGCTTGTTATCCAAGGATGCATAAATCCTTGGCATGCTTCCTCCCAAATCTTCAATTGTTTCATCCTCTTGAATGTTGTGCACAATTCTTATTCTTTCACCTTTGTGAATCTAGTCCTTATATAAATGATTTCCCTTACATTCCAAACATTGTTACTGGTTGTTTCCTTGACATTTTCCCAAATGAATCTGTTGTCTTGTGCTAATTTTGGGTTGATTGACCTTTTTGATTTGCTTGGGAGTTATTTATGAAAAAAGGTGGTTTAAAACCCTTATGCCTTTGCTCTTTCTTACCCTTCATCTTTTCATTCCAATATTTTTGGAAGAATGACCTCCCTCTTTTTTTCTCATAAAGATGCTTTTCTCTCCTCCAAAGTTCTGGGGTTATCATATTGTATCTTGTCACTGTACAAAGAGGGTAACCCACTCAAAAACCTTTGGATTTTGACCTTCTCATCCTTTGTGAAGCCCACATACTTCAACAACTCAAAGAACCTCTTATCATACTCATCATTTGTCATGCTTCCCAACTTGAGTTCAAAGAATTCTTTCATCCTTGTTTAATATTAATGCTCTGATAAATATTTCTTTTGGAAATATCCTTTGAACTGCCTCCATGAGACCTTTCTCTCATCAAGGTGCTTGGGTTGCTTAAGATGATCCCACCACATGGCTTCCTTTCCTTTCAAGTGGTAGGTTGCAATTCTTTTTTCTACCATGGAGGGATAATCGTGCAGCTGGAAAGATTTCTTCATTTCAAATAGCTAGGCCTTAGCCTTTTATCCCTTCCTTTGATCACCATTTAAAGTAGGTGGCTTGATTTTCATGAAATCCCCTTGAAAGATGTATCCCTTAGGCCTTCTCCTATGTCTCCTAACATGAGACACACTTGGGCTGCTCCCTGGCCTTGAACTTGCATGAGTTCTCCTAGTGTATTTCTCTAGGGAATGTGGATGCTTGCTCATGCTCCTTGAATGCCTATCATTCCCATGTTCATCTGATCTAGGTGGATATTGGTGGCCACCCGCATATTCTACTTGGACCCACACCATCGTTTCTTTTAGTTTTCCAGTATCCTTAATTGTAGCACAATTTACTATTTTTGGCAGTTTTTCGGGTCCTAAACTTCCGAAGCCATTTTGAGGCCCTAAACGACGTTTTTTGGGCATGAATGCTCCGATGATTATGGTTCTGCTTCGAACTTGATATTCTTTGCCAGAAGTGTATTCCTTGGATATATCTTTCTAACGATGTATCATGCACGTCAAACGGAGATAGTATGCCAAAGTTACGACCCCGGGAAATTGATATACCAATTTACCCCAACGGGGCCCATATTTTGGTGTTTCATCTCCCAGGGTTAGTTTTTTGTATGTTTAGGGTTTTCCATTGTTTCTCAATAATATATAGGCCTTCGAACCTCATTGTAACACAGAGTTCAGAGGCCAGTAGCCGCCACATCTCTTCTCAGAGATAAACTACGAACGCCCGAGCTATTTTATTTACATTCTGTCTGTAAGCATATTTCAGTCATTTTTTGTTAATGAAATGAAGTTTTACTCCCGCCACATCTTTGTGTTTATCTGTATTTATGTATTTCATTGTGTTCCTGCATAAATCCGGATCAGTGGTATCAGAACAGTCTGCTCTTTCTCAATCCTTCTTTGCATGTCCCCAACGAGGTCGGGGTATAAGGGGTTAGGGCTCGATCTAGTTGAACCGTTCCAAGATCAGCCTTGCAAACCCCGATGACCGCCCATGGGAGAAGAAAGTAAAGATGAGAGAGAAGGAGATCCTATCAAATTATTGCTCGAGGAGGACCTCGAGAGACAAAGGAATGCAATGATGGACAACTTTGCCTAGATCCTTCAACGACTGCCCACTGGCAGCGCATCTACATCCAGCAACTACTTTGGAGGCGACACTCCTTTCAAGGTAGATGAAAAATTTAGCATCCACATATTTGAGGGCCAAATAGATGCAGATGTCGTTGACAGATGGTCGAATCTGTTAGAAGGATATTTCTCGGTTCATGACTTTTCTGACCGAGAAAGGATTTTTTTTGCACTCCTTAAAGCCGCCCCCCATGTCAAGGACTGGTGGGAAACCTACTGGGAGAAACAAAGCGAGGGGGAACCCTCTCTGTTCTCGGTCGCACCCACTTGGAATTCTTTCCGAGACGCCATCAAGGAACAATATTATCCCATGGAGTGATATGAGGACAAATACATACAATGGACTACGCTGCAGCGTGAAAGGGACCAAGATGTGCATGAGCTAACGAATCCATTCCATACCCTAAACACAAAGATGGGTATCAAAGATTCAGACAAAAATTTGGTGTTAAAGTACCGCAGTTGTCTTCATAGATACATTCACGAGGAAATGGAGTTCCTCGACATATCCTCGCTTGGTGCGGCATATTGGTATGCTTCCAATATTGAGCAGACGTTCAAATAGAAGAAGCGAGACTTTGGGTTTCTAAATCAGAAGCAAGGGAAAGGTACCCCTAAACTGTCGAACAAAGGAACAAGCCAAGGAAGGGCATCCCAGGACAACCCGCCAAAGCTACAAGAAAAGAACAACACCACGAAGCCAAAAACAGACACGTGGAAGTGGTGCGAGTTCCATAAGAGCTCCACTCACAACACAAGTGAGTGTCAGGCCAAGCAGTCACCCTTAGATGAGTTGAAGGCTTTTGAATCGGATGCAGGCTCTAAATCTAAATCAGAACCCGACATAGGAAATGATAGGTGGAAGCAAATTATCGATGTGGAGCCCAACGCCACTGTTGCCACCCCGAAGATCCAGAAGAAGGAACCAGAATATCCAGAGGAGGTAGAGCGCCTCTTCCATTCCTAGATGTGGTTAAAGGGTTCCTCGTTGCAGTTCATTAACGACAGCGGGAGCCAAAAGAACCTCATCTCAGTAGAGGTCATGAAACGACTGGACTTGTCTACCACAACAGACCCACAACCATACACCATCGGGTGGCTGCACCAAGGACGGGACCTCCACATCATCCAACAACGTCGCCTTCGCTACAACATCAAGCCCTTCACAGATGAGATATTATGTGACATTTCTCCTCTTGATGTTTCTGATGTACTATTAGACCAACCATACTTCTGGAAGCGACATGTTGTGTATGAATCCAGGCCTTGTGTTGATATTATTGCTTTGGAAAATAAGCTGTACAGGATACTGGAAATAGCACCACCTACAACCATCTCTTTAATTACCACAAAACAATGCAGTAAGATCATTGCTAAAACTAGGAAATTTGTTTTCTTGATGATCTTCCCTCAGGGAAAGAAGAAGACTGTGGCCACGACCTCTAGATAGGTCCCCTCTGCACGATAGCAAAAGATGGATAAGGTCGTGGAGGAGTACGAGGACATCTTCACCTCCCCAGCACCCCATTGATCTGACCCCAGGTGCGTCACTTCCCAATGGACCAATCTATCAGTGCTATGTTCTGGAGAATGACGAAATCAGGAGGCAGATTCAGGAGTTGTTGCATAAATGTCACATCTGACCGAGTTCATTGCCCTGTGGGAGCCTGATCGTGCTGGTGCAGAAGAAGGATGGGACTTGGATACTCTGCATTGACTATCGACCACTGAACAAGATCACTACCCAAAATAGGTACCTAATCCCACAGATTGATGACCTTCTAGACCAACTCAAGGGGGAGAAATATTTAAGCAAGATCGACTTGAAGTCTGGGTATCACCAGGTACCAATCGAACCCTCTAATGTGTGGAAGACTGCCTTCAAGTCCAAGAAGGGCCTTTTCGAATGGCTGGTCATACCTTTCAGGTTTACTAATTCCCCTGCAGCCTTTATTAGACTAATGGATGACATCTTGTGACTATTCACCAACTCCTTTGTTGTGGTGTACTTGGATGACATTCTGATCTTCAACCAAACTTGGGAAGAGCACCTCCACAACATCCCATAGGTCCTCCAAACACTACGGCAAAACAAGTTGTGTGCCAATTTGGAGAAGTTCACTTTTGGCATGACCTAGGTTCAGTATATGGGATACATTATTGATGAGAAGGGGGTGAATGTGGATCCAGCCAAGATCCAAGTCATTCAGGATTGGCCAGCCCCAACCACCCTAACAGAGCTCTGCAGTTTTTTGGGTCTTGCCAATTTCTACCGCAGTTTCGTGTTGGGATTCTCTCGTATCACATATTCTCGTGAGGAGACATATCCAATACTTTCTTATGATTTCTACTATGAGGATGAGGGGAGAACTCTTACAAATGATATCTCATGTGAGTTGGAAGAGATAGGGCAGAGGCCTTTCACACTATACAATTTGGAGGATCGCCTGTTGGTGACCGAGGATCAGGTTACACATGTGTTGACAAGAAATCATGGATCTCGTAGGTTGATTGAGGAGATTTCTTGGAGAGCCCATATGGAGGAGTGACACATCAATATAGTAGGGGGATCCACTAGTTCGCAATTGTGCATCATCATGGAGGAACTAGAACAACTGAAGTCAAATTACTTGCAACTATTTATGGGTAGGGATCTATCTCTCAAGTTTGCAGAGGACAAGGACCAAGAGTTTTAGGAGCTACATTATCAGTTGAGCGTGGCATGCTCTTCACCACCTATAAYAGGGACTCCATCATCTTTGGYARCAGTGACACAGGAGGGCATGTGTGCCACACATATTGAGAGGGATGAGCATTTCGAGTTGCAAGTACTTGAGGAGAGTTTGGATTGCGCTCTGAGTTGGCATTCCAAGGATCATGTGCCCTTTATTTTGGAGATCTCATTAGAGGTTTCAATATTATCTACAGAGGAGATAGTTGAGCACATTCCTTGTGGACCATGTCGTAGGGAGATATACTGATACTTGGATTGGGTGGATAGATACATGAAGTATATGGACACACCTTGGGATGTAGTTTCAGTCATCATTAGCAGAGTATTGGCTCCAGTAGCGTATACAGGATATAGGATGGTACAGGAGGACACGGTTGTGTGCAATATTATACAGGAGCCCTCGTTGACACATGGTGGTGTTCACTGGAGCTTTGAGGTGTTTCCTCTAGGGAGACCTCCTGAACGAGTCCTTGATTTTATCATTAGGATCGAGGACAGTCGTGGATTGATGGACGATGAGATGGCTTGGATGTCTAGGATCCATGATAGAAATTCCCTGGAGTGGCGAGTGAAGTCAGAGTGTGATGAGCAGGTGATTATGATTAGAGTAGTGCAACATCAGCATGGTGGCACTCTTTGAGATTGGTATGGGACCTTGGGATTGAAATTGTTAAGAACTTGACAACCGACACCAATGGGATTTCTAGTTTACGTAGGTTTGGTTGTTGTGAGGAGGGTCTTTCGAGGAGTTGATCGAGTTCATACAACTCTCAATTGCTTGGATGATCAAAAACAATTAGGCAGGATCTTGTGACAACACCTCGAAGATTCAGGATTCCAGGATGGTTTGGGACCCTAGTATCATTTTCAGTCAGATTGAGTCACTGGAGCATCAGATTACGATAACATTTCTTGAGGACAAGCAATATTGGGGTGGGAGGAATTGTAATGTCCCATTTTTGGCAAAATTAAATATTTAATTAATTATTTCATTATGTTTCCTAAAGTTAAACTTGGCAACTAATATTTAATTAATTATTATTTAATTTTAAGTGACTTAATCAAAATAACCTTATAAAGTCACTTTATTAAACAAAGTGCTCGTCTATAAGCTTTGAGAAAGTTGGGTTAGATCTCTCTACAAAGATCCACATAACCTTTAAAAGGAAAAGAGAGCAAGTCATTTGGGAAGATTGGATTTTGGATCATTTTCTTGTGGAGTGATCGGTGAGGCAAGGTTTTCGTTAGGGTGTTGGAAAAACCCTTTCATTAGAGTTTGGCTTCGGTGTTGAGACTATCCACCCTAGTTAAACAAAGAGGAGAATCCATATAGGGTTTCCAATGGAGCTTCGGTCCCATTTCATCTTGGTGTTCTGTTTGGAGAGAACGGGCATTGTTCCATGTTTTGTTTTTTTATTATTGATTTATTGCAACTGCCATAACAACCATTTCTTCTTATAAAGTTGTATTCAGTGGTCCCATAATAATAAAATTCCCCTGTTATATCTTCCATTTATGTGTTCTTTGATGTGTATATGATATGTTTGAAGAAATTACAAGGGTTTGTAACAAAGTTAAAGCCCTAATTTGTTTTACAAATTAAAACCCTAGTTTTTTCATAAGCGAGATCTTATAAACTATTTAGTGGTCTCCCTTCATGTTACTTAACAATTTGGTGAACGAATCACAAGTTTACTAGATAATTTATTTGCCTCCATTATTTATTCACATCATATTAAATAATGTAGAGAATTATTCAATTTCTGCTTCTGCTTCCTGTAATATGACCATTGATGTTTTCTCATTTTACTAAGAAATTCAATGCATTTATTTTATCATGGCTTTCCTTTACCCTACAATGATAAAATATCCATATATTTTCAGGTTTATATATTTTCTCCAAGGTAAATTCCTCATTCATTATTGCTTGAAATGATAATGCCTTATTGTTCATCGCCTCATCCTCCCTTGTGTCTTTTGTTGGTTTCCTTGTCGAGCCTTTCTTCACATGCCTTTCCTCTTGAGATGGGTGGCCATTCCTCATCGCATGAATGTGAGAAATTGGTGGTTGCTAACGGGAGGGATATTTCCATAGTGCACTTCTATTTCAAAATTACAAGTTGTTTCAAATTTCTAATCACCACTTATTTCACCTAGGGGAGGTATTTCTCCTTCTTATACCTCGGACTTTTTATCCTTGGAGACTCTTGTCTTGCCTCTTTGTCATTATGAATAGAAAAATATTTAACATTCCAATTAGTTGTGGCGTTTCTATGGCCCTTGCTATTGTCGTTTTGGTGACTATATTGAAGAATCCGTCTTCTTGAGTAGCCTTGTGAGAGGTTGGGGGGGGGCGGGGTGCGGGAGCGGGGACCTTTTTGGACATTTTTTTGGAATTATTAATAATCATGGTAGAAGTTGCACTTAAATGGAATTTGCTCATAACTAAGATTTCACGTATGAACTCAATCTCTAATATGGATTTCCAAATATTTCAAAATCCCTTTTTTAGGTGAAATTCTACACAACCTCTTGAATAGGTGTACATTCTTGCTTGGATTCATTGTTGTCAATCTATTTCCTTAAAATTTTATCCATGTCATTTCGAGTTTTATGATCCCAGAGATCCAATGGGAAAAATGGGAGACACACACAATAGAATAGGTATTGGAACTTCATCTTTTAAATATTGTTCATTGACACCTAAAAACCATGGTCTATTCTAAAAATGTTGTTGCTATCAATGTTGTGCTCAAAGACAGTGGAGTATAACCCTTCTAAACAACAGAAACCTCTCATTGATCCTTGGATACGAGGGAGCCATTGCAGAGAAATATATTCTTTTGAAGGCTTAGGGCTTATCTAGGTTCCATTGAAGTTATCTATTGGGGCATCTCTACAAACATGAACACTATGCATACATGGAGTCTCAATTTTACAACTAATATCATCAAGGATTATGTTCTTTTGTAAACCAATTTGCATGCTCATATCTTACCAATTTTTCTTTTCATGCAACATCACTTGCAAATGCTTTGAATGCAAAGAGAAGCCCCATCTTTTTAATAACAAAATATGATTCACTAAACAAATTTAACATTCAAAAACTTCCGATTTGATATTGTTTTTAAGTGGAAGGGTATAAATTGTTACAGTGAATTCTAACAAGATTTTCTATTCAAAACATATATTAATTAATTATGTGTGACCATAACTAATGTATTACAATGTTAGGGTCCATTAGGGTCTATTTATTTTTTTATGTTAAACTTGTCAACAAGTGTTTTAGTATTTGATCACTATACCATTAGAAAGAAACACCAATAGGCATTTTAACTAAGTTTTTTTCTAGTATTTGATCACTATACCATTAGAAAGAAACAACAATAAGCATTTTAACTAAGTATTATAATAACTTTTGGTTCTACAATTTTGGACCCGAATTATTGATTGTGAATACTTTAATTAAAGTTGATTGCTTATGGAAGGCCATAACACATTGATCAATGTAAAACTAATCCTGTGCAATATTTTCACTAAGTACTATAAGGAGTAACTTTGAGTTCTACAATTTCTCTACATGAATTACTCATTATGAATACTTTAATTAAAGTTGATTCTACATGGAAGACATGCTACTAATTTTGTGCTTATCTTAACATTTATGCTTATTTTTTTTATAATCCCTAATATGTTAGTATGTAGAAAAGATGATCAAATTACTCTACTCAACCTCACCTTCAAAAAATGATTAAAACAATATTAATGACCATGCTTTCTTTTCTTATTTATTTAAAGGAATTTAATATACAAACAAAAGAAATATAAATCAAATTCTAGCATTTTATTTGACAAGATGCTTCATTTTATCACAATGTGGCAAACATGCCTCCTCTTGAATTTGGGAATGTTATAATGAAGTGTAGTCTACTTACAACACATAAGGAATATCCTTTTGGCTAAGAAGCCATGAGTGGGGTTTGTATTTCACCAAAATCGTTTAGAATTTGCACCATTCTTTAACCACTTGAAACACCACATTTTCATGGGGAAAACATTGCATGAGGGGCTAACCATGACTATAGGGGTTTTAAACCTTGGCGAGGAGATTATCACAATTTCTACTTAAATATTAAAATAGGACTTTGTTAACAATTCTAGCATTTATTTAGCCACGTGCATGTTCAATTCTTATCTTTTCTTATGTTGTGAGAAGTGGATTTCTCTTGTATCAATTCTTATCTTTTCTTATGTTGTGAGAAGTTCTCTTGGATCTGTGATAAAAGATGTAATTCTTGCTAGATTACCCATGTGGAGGGTTCTAATACAAGCTTTGGCAAGAAGGATGTCTCAAGAAAGTCAAATAAGGGAGCTTAGTAAAAGGAAGGATGAGAACTTGAAGAGAGATTCAAAAAATAATAAGAAAGAAAACAAGAGCAACCAACTAACTATTTAGTTGCCTACAAACTTGCAAGCATATTTAGTTTCAATGGAGTTTACAAGTATTCTAAAGGTAGGAGAGATTTGACAACTCTATTAAAAGAAATAACCACTTAGAGTTTGCCTTAAAAATATTTAATGTATATTTATAGCACAACATCATAAATAAGTAGAAAGATTTTGACAAGAAATGTTTGTGCACTTCAATTTAGAAGTCCATTTGCAATGTGCATACATGTGTATGAACTATAATAAATCATAGTACAAGTTCATATAACTTTAAGCAGAAACAAGTTTCATACATCAAATCAAAAGTAAGAATGTTTTGTGGTTCATGATGTTGGTGTTCCACAAAAGGATCAATCCAGTGATAGACAATTCTTCAATTGTATTTTAATAGAAAGGTACTTTAATTATAATTTTTTTTTTATTATTAATGGTCATTATAGAAGAGTATATAAAAATCAAGCTAAAATTAATGTTAAAACCTTTAAAATAAGGTATAAAATGCATCTAAACATATTAAAAGTTATGAATAAGTTGATCATAAGAAAACTTAATAAAATAAAATGTGAATAAAATAAAATTCAAATAATTCAAATCAAACATACAAATCCAAATCTAAAGTGAAAAGAAATAGTTTAAAACACCAAGTAATTAGACTTCATCATAGTGTTGATGAAAAGAATATTGGATTTTCTTTATCATAATTAAAATTTTAAAGTAAAAAACTTTTTCAAATATTTTAATTTATAATTACTTTCAAATGTATTTTACTTTACTATTCAATTAATAATAATGAACAATAAATTTAATATTAAAAAAATTACAAAAATTTGTAAACATATTTCATCAATCATATTATTCAATTAATAATGAACAATAAATTTAATATTATTATTATTATTTTTTTTAATTTAAATATATGTCATTAATTGTATTAGTAAATCTTTAAATGCATTTATTATATTTAAAATTCTTCACTCAAACTTCAATATATTAATTATTAATTGAATTATTTTTTATATATTAATTATTATTTTAATATGTTTTATAATATTGAAATAATATTCCTTATGAATTTTTTTTTTTAATTTTTTCATTTTTTTTTATGTACCAATGATTGTTTTTAATGTCTTTTAATAATATGTATTCTGGATAACTTCTATATGCATCTATAGAAAAAACTTATTAGAACTCTAATATATTATATTAGCTGAGCAACTATTAATTTTAATCTATATAATGTTTTTATTAATCATTATTTTTAATAATTAATTTTGAAATTTTGAATGTTTTTAAAATTTTAGATGAAAATTTATTCAAAATTCATTATTCACATCATCATTTTTGACAAATTTTTTATTGAAATTTAATTTCTTATTTCCATTTTACTTAAAAAATGTTATTTATATATATTTTGTGACTAGTTATCAGGTTTATTTTGTGGTCTAATTGATCTAATATCAAAAGAGTATATTTGTAGTGTATTGTTCAAATATATTTTATTTATTGTTCTAATTCCAATTCTAATGAAGTAGATTAAAAAAATAATGATTCTTACAACATACTTGTTGAATCACTTTCATTATTATTTTAATAATCATTGCTTAAAATATATATATTTAGAATATGTGTTATTTAACTATATCAACTTTATTAAGAAAAAATCAATTCTATTTTTTAAATCTTTTATACAAATCTAAAAATAAATGTGAAACAAATTCTTAATATCATAATAGTTCACTTTTTGCTTTTCTAAGCATAACAAGCATTAAAAGTTATAATTGCAAGGAGTTTATTAGTCAAATTTAATCTTTTATAAATCTCACCATTTACTAAGAGGTCACAAGCTCAAATAGATTATTATTAGTGGAGGGAATCACTTGTCCTACAAAACAAGGGGGTCTCATACACCAATTTGGTATGGCTTAGCACTGACCTTAAAAATAAATTATTATTATTATTTATTACTAGATATATATTAAATTTATTAAATATTAAGTTTTGATTTTTTTTATTTTAATTAAAATAAATTAAATATAATTTATTTAAATTGGTGAG
Organism: Picea mariana; assembly: GCA_032191745.1. Taxonomy (NCBI): domain Eukaryota; kingdom Viridiplantae; phylum Streptophyta; class Pinopsida; order Pinales; family Pinaceae; genus Picea; species Picea mariana. The sequence goes on from JASDQU010011977.1 coordinate 259,263, forward strand.
TAGTTAAAGATTTATACATGCTATTGAGCTTACACTTATTTATCGAATTTAAAAATCCCATATCTATATATATATATATAATATAGTTTACACATAAAATCATTCAAAAGTTAGATGACCAATATTTAATCTTTATATAATACATAAAATTTAAAATTAAATTAATTTAAAATATTTTTTAATTTAAATACTTTGTATATGTTTTGTTTTTAATAAATTTTATTTTGAAAAGGTTTATTTTTTATTTGATGTTAATAAAAATTAAAACAAAACATATACAAACTTAAAATGCCCTTTCATATAGATTAAAATGGAATCAAAAGTACATCTTCACGGGGAGCACCTACTTTGTTTGAGGGCAACTAGATAATTGTTTACATTTAAGAAAAAGTTCCTTGCAAATCTCGTGCTTGACACAACTATTTACTGGTACAAACAAAAACGTTATTATCGGTCTTCTCATTTCTCCTTAAAAATATACTAGGTTGGTCAAGTAACCTGTCGCGAAGCCTACACATTGATTTCTATTCTAAACCATCGTTTATAAGTAATTTCTATACCTACGTTTCTTTCTATTCTAAACCACCATATATATATATATATATATATATATAATATTTCTATAACTGTGTCAAGAAGCTTTACGTTTCTTTCTATTCTAAACCACTACGGTATTTCCTTAAGTTTTTTTCTATTCTAAACCACCACGGTATTTCCTTGGCTGCGAGCGTTTAAATTTCTATACACTACAAAGAATGGAAGAGATAGCTAAAGAAATAAAGTAGTTGCAGTATAGGATACAATTTCAACAAATAAGACTTACACATTACAGTGCTCCTGAACTACATCCTTCCCATTTAGCTTCTTTTCCACTCAAAATGGCCAACACTCCTGCATGTAGAATAGAATTGAATTAATTCTCAGCCCAAGTGAACGATGAATCAAAAGGAACCCTCACATAAAAAATAATTTGCATAAATGGAACATACAACAATGCTATCAATAAACATTTATGATTTTCCAGTCTACTTTAACCTTGCAACGAAAACTTCACCAATATGGAAGATTTCAAATTCGAGGTCTCAATCCAATTCCAAGCTGCATATCAAAATAATGCCTCTTACATAGAAGGTGGAGAACATTTTTATCGATGAAAGAGTGGAACGTCATGTCTTATAAATAATTTCTCTTGTGATTGTTCATTACCTGCTCCTAAAAACTTGAATTATTTTCATTGTTGTTTCAACAATCAAATATGAATTATTTTCGTATATATCAATTTCCATGCCCTGTAGGAAAACCAGCATTGGTCAAACCTGTTTCATGAAACCTCAACGTTTATTTATATTCTAAACCACCGTGTATCTGTGATTTCCTTGGATTTGAGCATAATTTCAATTAATTAAAGTACTTGCAGTCTATCATAATTTCAATTCCTCATAAGGTACAATTTCTCTACCTGCGTGGTTGAAATTTCTCTAGCAATTGTTTCTCTCAGAATGCTTTGAATCTTGCTTTGTTTCCCATCCTCATCAAGAAAATATATGGTCTTGTTGTAATAGTCTAGAAAAATATGGTATTTTTCCAACCAATCCATGTAAATCGGAAAGTCATATGATCCCAATGGTATGATGTTCATATCCACCTTTGTGTTGAGTCAATTTATGTCTATTGGACAATATTTAACCAACTCATTGATCTTCCTTTTAACCCCCGTGGCTAATTGAACTAACCAAAATTTATTATGCTAACTCCTTTGCAAGTAAAAATTTTCAACAATGTCAGGGTTTATGTAACTATGGCTAGCTCGAGAATCAATTAAAATTGATATGGGTTCGTTATCAATCTTACCTTCCACTTCAATCACGGGGGATTGATATTCTTCTTGCTTGTTATCCAAGAATGCATAAATCCTTGGCATGCTTCCTCTCATGTATTCAACTATTTCATCCTCTTGAATGTCGTGCACAATTCTCATTCTTTCACCTTTGTGAATCTAGTCCTTATATAAGGTATTTCCCTTACATTCCCAACATTGTACAGGTTGTTTCCTTGACATTTTCCGAAATAAATCTGTTGTCTTGTGCTCATTTTGGGTTGATTGACCTTGTTGATTTGCTTGGGAGTTATTTCTAAAAAAAGGTGGTTTAAAACCCTTATCGCTTTCCCTTCATCTTTTCATTCCAATATTTTTGGAAGAATGACCTCCCTCTTCTTTTCTCATAAAGATGCTTTTCTCTCCTCCAAAGTTCTGGGGTTATCATATTGTATCTTGTCATTGTACAAAGAGGGTAACCCAATAAAAACCCTTTGGATTTTGAACTTCTCATCCTTTGTGAAGCCCACATACTTCAACAACTGAAAGAACCTCTTATCATACTCATCCACTGTCATGCTTCCCAACTTGAGTTCAAAGAATTATTTCATCTTTGTTTCATATTAATGCTCTGATAAATATTTCTTTTGGAAATATACTTTGAACTGCCTCCATGAGACCTTTCTCTCATCAAGGTGCTTGGGTTTCTTAAGATCATCCCACCACATGGCTTCCTTTCCTTGCGAGTTGTAGGTTGCAATTCTTTTTTCTACCATGGAGGGATAATCATGCAACTGGAAACATTTCTTCATTTCCAATAGTCGGGCCTCGGCCTTTCATCCCTTACTTTGATCACCATTTAAAGTAGGTGGATTGATTTTCATGAGATCACCTTGAAAGATGTATCCCTCAAGCCTTCTCCTATGCCTCCTGACATGAGACACACTTGGGCTGCTCCCCGGCCCTGAACTTGCATGAGTTCTCCTAGTGTATTTCTCTGGGGAATGATGATGCTTTCTCATGCTCCTTGAATGCCTATCATTCCCATGTTCATCTGATCCAAGTGGATATTGGTGGCCACCCGCCTATTCCACTTGGACGGACACCATTGTTTCTTTTAGTTTTCCAGTTTACCTAATTGTAGCACAATTTACTATTTTTGGCAGTTTTTGGGGTCGTGAACTTCCGGAGCCATTTTGTGGCCCTAAATGACGCTTTTTGGGAATGAATGATCTAACAGATTTGATTCCACTTTGGACTTGATATTTGTTTTCATAGGTGTATTCCTTGGATAGATCTTTCTAACGATGTATCATGCGTGTCAAACGGAGATAGTATGCCAAAGTTACGACCCCGCGAAATTGATGTACCAATTTACCCCAACGGGGCCCATATTCTGGTGTTTCAACTCTGAGGGTTAGGTTTTTAGATGTTTAGGGTTTTCCATTGTTTCTCAATAATATATATGACTTCGAGCCTCATTGTACCATAGAGTTCAGAGGCTAGTATCCGCCGCATCTCTTCTCAGACATAAACTACCAGCGCCAGAGCTAATCTATTTCCATTCTATCTGTAAGCATATTTCAATCATTTGTTGTTAATGAAATGAAGTTTTACTTCCACCACATCTATGCGTTTATGTGTATTTATGTATTTCATTGTGTTTCTTCATAAATCTGGATCAGTGGTATCGGAAGAGTCTGTTCTTTCTCGATCCTTCTTTTCATGTCCCCAATGAGGTCGGGGTATAAGGGGTTAGGGCTCGATCTGGTTGAACTGTTGCAAGATCATCCTTGCAATCCCCAACGATCGCCCATGGGGGAAGAAAATAAAGACGAGGGAGGATGATATCCTATCAAATTATTGCTCGATATTGGATAGCCAAGAGCTAAGATCCAAGTCAGTTGGGATTGGCTATCCCTAACTACCCTAACAGAGCTCCGCAATTTTTTAGGTCTTGCGAATTTCTACCACAGGTTCGTGTTGGGATTCTTTCATATCACATATTCTCATGAGGAGACATATCCAATCCTTTCTTATGATTTCTACTATGAGGATGAGGGGATCACTCTTACAGATGATATCTCGTGCGAGTTGGAAGATATAGGGAAGAGGCCTTTCACACTATACAATTTGGAGGATCGCCTGTTGGTGACCGAGGATCAGGTTACACATGTGTTGACCAGAAATGATGCATCTGGTAGGTTGATTGAGGATATTTATTGGAGATCCCAGATGCAGGAGCGACACATCGAGATAGTAGGTGGATTCACTAGTTCCCAATTGCGCATCATCATGGAGGAACTAGAACAACTAAAGTCAAATTACTTGCAACTATTTATGGGCAAGGACCTATCTCTCAAGTTTGTAGAGGACATGGACCGAGAGGTTTAGGAGCTACATTATCAATTGAATGTGGCATGCTCTTCACCACCTATAGCAGGGACTCCATCATCCTTGGCAGCAGTGACATAGGAGGGCATGTGTGCCACACATATTGAGAGGGATGATCATTTCGAGTTGCAATTACTCAAGGAGAATTTGGATTACGTTCTGAGTTGGCATTGCAGGGATCATGTGCCCTTTATTTTGGAGAGCTCATTAGAGGTTTCAATCTTAGCTGCAGAGGAGATAGTTGAGCACATTCCTTCTGGACCATGCCACAAAGAGATATACCCATACTTTGATTGGGTGGACAGATACATGACGTATATGGACACACCCTGGGATGTAGGTTCAATCATCATTAGTAGAGTGTTCGGTCTAGTAGCGTATACAGGAAATAGGATGGTACAGGAGGACACGGTGGTGTGCAATAGTATAGAGGATCCCTCGTTGACACATGGTGTTGTTCACTGGAGCTTCGAGGTGTTTCCTCTAGGGAGACCTCCTGAACGGGTCCTTGATTTTATCATTGGGATTGAGGACAGTCGTGGATTGATGGACGTTGAGATTCCTTGGTTGTGTAGGATCCAAGATAGGAAGTGCCTGGAGTGGAGAGTGAAGTCAGAGTGTGATGAGTAGGTGATTATGATTAGAGTAGTGCAACATCAGCATGGTGGCATCTCTTTGAGATTGGTATGGGACCCTAGGATTGCAATCTTTAACAGCTTGAAAACCGAAACCAATGGGATTGCTAGTTTATGTAGGTTTGGTTGTTGTGAGGAGGGCCTTTCTAGGAGTTGATAGAGTTCATACAAATTCCGAATGCTTGGATGATCAAGAACAATTAGGTAGGATCTTGTGACAACACCTCATAGATTCATGCTATGAGCAGAGGATACTCCACCTTGTCTAGGATGGTTTGGGACTCTAGTATCATTTTCAGACAGATTGATTCGATGGAGCATCAGATTATGATCACATTTCTTGAGGACAAGCAATATTGGGGTGGGAGGATTTGCAATTTCTCATTTTTGGAAAAATTAAATATTTAATTAATTATTTCATTATGTTTCCTAAAGTTAAATTTGGCAACTAATATTTAATTAATTATTTCATTATGTTTCCTAAAGTTAAATTTGACAACTAATATTTAATTAATTATTATTTAATTTTAAATGACTTAATCGAAATAACCTTATAAAGTCACTTTATTAAATAAAGTGCTCTTCTAGAAGCTTTGAGAAAGTTGGGTTAGATCTCTCTACAAAGATCCACATAACCTTTAAAAGGAAAAGAGAGCAAGTCATTTGGGAAGATTCGATTTTGGATCATTTTCTTGTGAAGTGCTTGGTGAGCCAAGGTTTTCACTAGGGTTTTGGAAAAACCCTTTCATTAGAGTTTAGCTTTGGTGGTGAGACTATCCATCCTAGTTAAAAAAAGAGGGGAATCCATCTAGGGTTTCCAGTGGAGCTTCCATCCCGTTTCATCTTGGTGTTCTATTTGGAGAGATCGGGCATTGTTCCACGTTATGTTTTTTTATTATTTATGTATTGCAACTTCCATAACAACCATTTCTACCTTTAAATTTTTATTCAATGGTCCCGTAACAATAAAATTCCCCTGTTATATCTTCCATTTATGTGTTCTTTGATGTGTATATGATATGTTTGAAGAAATTACAAGGGTTTGTAACAGAGTTAAAGCCCTAATTTTATTTACAAATTAAAACCCTAGTTTTCTCATAAGCGAGATCTTATAAACTATTTAGTGGTCTCCCTTCATTTTACTTCACAATTTGGTGAACGAATCACAAGTCTACCAGATAATTTCTTTGCCTCCATTATGTATCCACATCATATTAAATAATGTAGAGAATTAATCAATTTCTGCTTCTACTTCCTGTAATATGACCATTGATGGTTTCTCATTTTACTAAGAAATTCGGTGCATTTATTTTATCATGGCTTTCCTTTACCCTACAATGATAAAATATTCATATCTTTTCAAGTTTATATTTTTTCTCCAAGGTAAATGCCTCATTGATTATTGCTTGAAATGCTAATGCCTTATTGTTCATCGCCTCTTCCTCCCTTGCTTCTTTTGTTGGTTTCCTTCTCGAGCCTTTMTTCACATKCCTTTYCTCTTGMGATGGGTGGCCATTCCTCATCGCATGAAGGTGAGAAATTGGTGGTTTCTAAYGGGAGGGATATTTCCATAGTGCACTTCTATTTCAAAATTACAAGTTGTTTCAAAGTTCTAATCACCACTTGTTACACCTAGGGGAGGTATTTCTCCTTCTTATACCTCGGACTTTTTATCCTTGGAGACTGTTGTCTTGCCTCTTTCTCATTATCAATAGAAAAATATTTAACATTTCAATTAGTTGTGGGGTTTCTATGGCCCTTGCTAGTGTCGTTTTGGTGACTGTATTGAAGAATCCATCTTCTTTAGTAGCCTTGTGAGAGGTTGGGGGGAGGGGGCAGGGGCAGTGACCTTTTTGGACATTTTTTTGGAACTATTAATAATCATGGTAGAAGTTGCACTTATGAACTCAATCTCTAATATGGATTTCCAAATATTTCAAAATTCATTTTTTAGGTGAAATTATACACAACCTCTTGAATAGGTGTAAATTCCTGCTTGGATTCATTATTGTCTATATATATATATATATATATATATATATATATAATCCAAAATTTGGATGAAAAATATTTAATCTTTATATAATTTATAAAATTTAAAATTTTTCTTCAAAGTAAATAAAAATATTAATAGAATTTTATTTTAAACTTAAAAATTTAAAATTAAATTAATTTAGAATATTTTTTAATTTAAATACTTTATTTATATTTTATTTTTAATAAATTTTAAAATATTTAATCTTTATATAATACATAAATTTTAAAATTTTGCTTCAATGTAAATAAAAATAAAAATATAATTTTATTTTAAATTTAAAAATTTAAAATTAAATTAATTTAGAATATTTTTTAATTTAAATATTTTGTATATATTTTATTTTTAATAAATTTTAATTTGAAAATGTTTATTTTTTATTTGATGTTAATACAAATTAAAACAAAACATATAAAAACTTAAAATGCCCTTTCATATAGATTAAAATGGAACCATAAGTACATCTCCACTGGGAGCACCTACTTTGTTGGAGCGCAACTAGATAACTGTTTACATTTAGGGAAAAGTGCCTTGCAAATCTAGTGTTTGACACAACTATTTAATGGTGATGACAAATATTGAAAACAAGGTTACCGAGGATTATTTCAGGGTACAAACAAAACGCTAATTACAACAAATAAGACTTAAAAGATATAATTTCAACAAATAAGACTTACACATTACAGTGCTCCTGAGCTACATCCTTCCCCTTTAGCTTATTTTCCACTCAAAATGGCCGACATTCCTACATATAGAATAGAATTCAATTCATTCTCCGCCCAACTAAACGATGAATCAAAAGGAACCCTCACATGCCTTGCAAATCTCTTGTTTGACACAACTATTTACTGGTGATGACAAATATTGAAAAGAAAGTTACCGAGCATTATTTCAGGGTACACACAAAACGCTATTATCGGTCTTCTCATTCCTCCTTAAAAATATACCAAGTTGGTCAACTAACCCGTGTCACGAAGCCTACACATTGATTTCTATTCTAAACCACCGTATATATATATATATATATATATATATATATATATATATAATTTCTATA
>JASDQU010011978.1:23736-40703 GCA_032191745.1 Picea mariana
CTGTAAATAGGTTAGAGAGTCTGTATTTTGAAAATAATCTCAAAAAGAAATGTTGATTTTGGTTCGGTCAAGAAAAAGGCAAAATATCAGGTTTCGGTGGTTTAGGCGAGCCTCCAGCATGCTCATTAACCACCGAAAGTATTCATTTTCGGCAGATAAGGGGTCGAAGCAGAAGGCAAGTAACCACCGAAAGTGTTTGAATGGGAAAAATGAAAGCTCGTGCTTTCGCACAAGCCAGATGTCAAAAATCGGTGCAATGATTAGAAATACAACCGTCGAAAGCTCACCATGTGGGAGATGATGCACATTAGTGGCATCCATGCAAAAGGTTTGAACCACCTGTGTCTTATCCATTGCATTGATCATTTCAAATCCATGCAAAATGGTGATTGGCAGGTATGATTGCACGGATCTATTCTCCATTTTAGTGGCCAATACGTCAGCCATCATTACCAGGTCATTCCTTCATCTGAAAACGTGATGAGTTATAATGAATCCCGAAGATTGTTGAAGACAACCATAAGCTCACGATTTTATCAATAAAATGGTATCTCAAAAATCCTGGTCCCGCTTTCTCTGGCAATCGTCAAAGTGTCACTGAGTTCAGCAAGCATCCCGAGTCAAGTAAACTTGGTCGGGTTATCAGGTAAGTTCAGAAACTATTCTCTTTCAAGTTTCATAAATACAAATGCCCCGAAAATCTAAATTTTCGGCATTTCTCAACTAAAGTGTCATCCAAAAGAGGGTCAGTGTTTATTGAATTCATACATTCTATGCTTCCGTCACCCAATTTCACCTGTTTTTCATAAGTGATATCGACTACATTCCTAAGTTCCCAGAGTCATTGCCTCCCGAACATCTTGTTTCCCACAGTTTCAGGCACAGTCAACACCAACCCATGTCGAAAGCAAGTCCTGTTTTGAGATCCGAGGTGGATGGCATTGGGTATCTGGAAGCACATCCGAAGGTAGCAAAGTGTTTTAGACAGACTGGAGTTTTTGCATACTGTGAGAAGTTGACAGCATTTCACCAACAGGTGGCCGAAAGTTTTTCCCTCTCCTATGATGGAAGAATTGCTAAAGTGGGCAGGGAGTAAATCATCATCGACGAAGCAGCCATTGCTGAATGCATAGGGTTACCTAAAACCAGAGAATGTTGGTTTAAAACCACCTCGCCATCTAACGTTGAATTCAGGTCATATTTGTCACTAGTGCATAAAGCTTTGACCTGGAAGAAGGATATTCCCATGTCCTATCTGGAACCAAAGTGGTAGTCCCTGCTAAGGAAAATTTTGGTGTATATCACTTGTGAGGGGCACTACAACAAGGTAATGTATTACCATTTTAAACTGCTGAATCATTTCACAGGTAGAGAACACATAAACATGCCTTACTTCTTTCATAAAACCCTGACTAAGATGGCAAGATAGGTGAAAGCCCAACCTGCTAAATTTGTAAGAAGATTATCACATCAGGGGCTGATTACCCTTCTTGTGAGAGAAGCTCTGCAGAGGAAACAAATTGAGTGGGGTTTCTTTTTGTTTTGGAATGAGTTTCAAACAGAAAGACCTCCAGAGATAGAAGCTAAGAAGGCTAGAGGTAGAAAAGCTGCAACTCCCAAGAGTAGTCACAAGAAAAGGAAAGGAATCTCAATACCCAGATATCCTATAAAAGCATCCCCTAGCAAGAAGGGAGGAATCAAGAGGAAATTACAGTTTGAAGATAAACAATCTAAAAAACCTGCCACAGGAAAAAACCTTCTAAATCTACCTTATGGTGACTCTGAATAAGAGCAGGGGATGGAAAAGACACAGGATAACTTGCAGATCAGACAAGATACAGGTTCTCATTAAAATCTACCTTCATCGAGTCTAGAGACTCATAAGCAACCAAAAGCAGAAGCCTCTTCAAGCAGGCTAAAGAAAGGTAGAACAAAGAAAATCAACAAGCTCCTACAAGAGATTTATGAAATGGAAGTTCTAGAGAGGGTAATCAAAAAAGCCAACACAGACCTCACTGAGAGAAATGCTGAACTGTTCAAAATGAATCAAACTCTTAAAGAAAAACATGACAAAATCAAAGATAGAAACAAAGTTTTAATTAGAGAAAATATGAAACTATATAGGCAGCTCAGGATTCTGAGGCTCAAGTTAAAAGAACTTAAACCACCAGAAGAAGAGAAAACTGGGTTGGACACCTTGGCTAATTTAGCCACCACCATAATGGATACACCAGAACCCTCTACATAGCCAGCAAAAGTTTGTAGGTCTGCACGAACCAGGGCTGTAGCATCTAAGATATCTTGAGCATTAAAGAGGAGCCAGGGCAACATTTTTGTAATTTTGAACTTTCTTCAAAGTTTAACTTTCGGTGGTTTAGGCGAACAAGACAACTGTTCATTAACCACCGAAAGAGGTGCTTTCGGTAGATAACTCACTCAGAAACTTTCCTAGATAACCACCGAAAGCATGTGTGTCTAGATTGGACGAGTTTTTACACAGATCAAGGATTTTTGAGATGAAAATATTGGATATATTTGCGAATGAATGTCTAATGAATTATCAAGTCTAGCCCAACAGTTATTTTTGACAAATTGGGGAGAAAGGAGATATTTCAAAGGTTTATGGACAATTTTTGAGACAGAAAATCATGACACCCTGCCACTTCAGCAAATTCGACTTGGTCTCTATTTGAGAATCATCATCTAGCCTTGGGAGGTTGTTCTACACTACACCAACCATCAACAGAGAGAAATCTGGGATTGGCCTCATTTTGAGGAAGCATCCCACTTCTTTTGCAACTGCATTTTGAGTTACTATTTTTAGTATATTTGATCCTTGTTTTTAGTATCTGAGAACTACTTTGTAATGCTATAAAGCTTAGGATAGAAGATGAACCAAGGGTTCAATTTTGGGTTCTACATGCTACTACTATAAGAGAGACCTATTCTTATTATATGAAAAATTGCAAGCTTCCTTCAGTTGTGTTGTCAGATTTTTCTTTTCTGTTCTCTGATATCTTATGAGTGAAGGTTCTTTATTGATGCTCATTCAATCTGCATGTGACTTTCATCTCACTAATTGATTGATTAAGTTGATAATCATAAGTTATTTCCTTAGTTATTAAACCCATTGTGCTTGTTTTATATGAGTATAATCTGGTTCAATAGCTATTTTCTCTTCCATTTAATCAAACCTTGTCTGATTGCGTTACTAGAAGGCCTTGTGATATTTTATATTTCTAGACAGTATTGAAAACACAGTCCAGTCCCTAGATATTCATCTTGACCCAAAAACCACATCCATTATTGAGAAAATTTCTTCAAAAAGATTAAGCTACCAGGCATCTCTGACTTACAGCCTAGGAGAGTTTCCTGGAGTGCTAACAAATTGGCGCCATTGCCGGGGAGAGGAGATCGAAGCTCAGCTTCTCTGGGAGATGACATAGATCTAGTTCTTGATGATAGACAAGAAGTAGACACTATTAGGTTGTACATTTTCTATCTGGAGACTCCATTGAAACGACGTGGCTCCTAAAAGAGCTCACACCAGAGTGAACCCAGAAGGCCCATTGACAACATCAGTTTCTGATCCAGAGAATATCATCATCAAGGGCAAAGCTTTACAAAGACAGGCTTCCAGATCTGCAAGTTCAATTGATTCAGGTATTCAAACTGATACTCATCCTTCCATATCTAAAAATTCTTTGGTTGAATCCCCTGCTGAAACTCAAAATTCCCAGGAAATTAAAAACTCATCTCAAGTTTCTAAGGTAGAAGAACCTTCATTTTCTTCTAATATTATTGATTCTGTTCCTGAGATTGACATTTCATCCCATCCAAAAGAATTGAATACAGAATCCTCCCAACAAAAAGAAAATTCCTCTTCATCTTCTTTTGATTCATCACCTATCAAACCTTCGAAACGTGTCTTATACACTCACACTAATCTACCCATCCTTGAAGAAATTCTCCATGATCTGTCCTCTAAGGACGAAGAGAATTTAGCGTTGTTGCTTGGTCAATTTTATAAAGCCTCTTATTTTTCAACGGTCTTGGAGCCTTCTTCTCAAGACGAAGTGAGACAGCCATTCATTTCTAACTCAGGCAGCTCATCTCCTCCATCATCTCCCACAAGTTCCTCATCGGTATCAATCTCCAAAACTATCTTGGCAAACATATATGCCCCACTTGTATTGCCAAATCCCTTGCCTGCCATGCCAATAGGTGACTACCAGAAATATATGTCAAAGTTTACAGGAGCAGGGGAGTATACTGCTAAAGAACACATTGAATCTTTTTATGCTTATCCAGAAAACATTAATATTTCAGAAGAAGATGTGTGGACTAGAGTTTTTGTTCAGAGTTTGGATGGACAAGCCCGAAAGTGGTTCAAAGAGCTACCAGCAAATTCGATCACTGGCATTGAACAATTAGATGAAGTTTTCTTGAAGCATTGGGGAGAAAGAAGAGATCTGTTATACTACATTTCCGAGTTTGGAAATTTGAAGAGAGGAGACAGAGAATCGGTCTCGGACTTTATCAAGAGATTCAATAAAATGTTTGGTAAGATCCCTGCAGAGATTAAACCAAGCGATGCATCGACAAAGATCACATTCTCTGCTGCCTTTGATTCAGAGTTTTGTCTTATCCTTAGAGAAAGACGATCAACCACGCTTGCTTTAATGCAAGATGCTTCTCTCGAGGTTGAGTCTAACATTACAGCATCACAGAAGCTTAAAGGAAGGGCTGAGAAGAAGAAGTCTGCTATTGAGCCCTCCTCTTCTTCTAATAGTAAAATGGAAAAGATGGCTAAGATGTTGGATAGTCTGACATCCGAAATGTCCAAATTGAAGGTCCAAAATCAGCAACCAGCAAGGGAAAAAGAGCCAAATACTTTCTCCCCGAGAAATCCAAATGCTTTTCCTTATAGAAGGAATAACCCACAAGTTTAGATCCTTCAAAGAGACAGAAATCCAGTTGATGAGCAGAGGATCCGACCACCTCTTCAAAATGCAGTATTGGATGAAGAGCAACAACTACCTCCCGATGAAATTGATGATGCCGATGAGATAAACTGTTTTGGTGATGAGAATGATACTTCATTTTTGACACAGGTAGACTATGAAGAGGCCTTGATGGATTAGCAAATTTAGGAAGCAAGTGCGGAAGGAGCTGTCTACTTGACAGATGGTCAGAAAGGTTACAACTTAAGATCCAAAGATGCTGGTCCAAAAACACCCATTGTTGCTCCTGTGAAGAATAAGGAAGATACTGCTCCTGTGAAGAGTAAAGAGGTTGCTGCCAAGCAACATCCCACTCCAGAAAAACAGACCCCCCCTCCAGCAAAACAGTAGAAGAAACAAACTCAGCCCCCAGTCAAGGAACAAGTTAGTCTCAAGGCTCCTTCCAATGAGGTAAAGGTTTCAGACAGACCATCTCTCTCTTTCAATTTTGAATCAGAAATTCAAAAGGTTAAGATACCGATGCCTTTAACTGAACTCATGAAGAATAAAGTCTTTAAATCAGCCATCTTAAAGTCTCTTGAGCCTAAGACCTCTCCATCAGATGATTTTGTTAGCCTACAATACGATAAGCCTAAAGTGACCATAGCGCCCATGATAGAAGACCGTGACGACTCTTGTCCACCATTTTACATATCACTAAATGTCCATGACAAAATCCTTCACAATTGCTTGCTTGATTCTAGGGCATCACATAACCTTATGCCAAAGGTGGTGATGGATGAGCTTGGTCTCGAAGTCACCAAACCATATCAATATCTTTTCTCCTTTGATTCCAGAAAGGTTAGATGTCTTGGCCTCATCAAAGACATGGTTATTAACCTTGCTCAATTACCAATGAGGAGCATGGTTATGGACGTGGTAGTCGCTGATATTCCACCTAAGTTCGGGCTGCTTTTGTCCTGTTCATGGGGAAAACAATTAGGAGGAACATTGCAGATGGATCTGTCATACGCTACAATTCCGGTGTTTGGGGGGGAATTGAAAAGACTTTACAGGGAAAACCAGCCTGCTTATATCATCAGCGATGGAAAGAATTCCGTCAATCATCCTATCTATGCTGTGGATACAGATTTTGGTTCATGCATCCTTCATATTGATGATGGTCAATCAACTCCTATGCAGCTAGTGAAGCCTATTGAACAACACTCTGAAAGTGAAGAAATTTCAGTCTGGACTATGTACTTTGATGGGGCTAGCACTAAGGATTTAGCAGGCGCTAGAGTAGTTCTGATCTATCCTTCAAAGGAGACCATATCTTTGTCTTTCAAGCTCGACTTCAGAACTACAAACAACATAGCGGAGTATGAGGCTCTGTTGTTGGGTTTAAATTCATCCAAAGAGATGGGGATTAAAGGTTTGAAGGTATTGGGAGATGCAGACCTTATCATACAACAGGTCAACAATACCTTTCAAGCTAAGCATATCAGATTAAAGGCTTACAAAGACGAGGTATGGAAAGTGCGTGATTCTTTTTCTGTTTTTGATATTTCATATATACCAAGGGATATGAATGAGCTCGCTGATTCTCTTGCTGTCTCAGCCAGCACATTCATTCCGCCCATGCCCCCTAAGCTCAGTTATGAGATTCAAGTAAAATATCGACCCTTCTTACCCGATAATATCAAATATTGGAAAGTTTTTGAAGATGATGATGAACTCAGCAGATTTCTCCAAGTGGTGGACGAGTTTTCTGATTTGCATATTGATCAGCAGAATCTAAATGGAGAAGAATCATAGGAACCTGAGCTAAGGAAAAAATTGGGTCGGCATGATATTGTTCAACTACCCAACAATTATATACCTCGAGGTTTGGTGCCATTGGAAAGGCGTTTTGATCAGAATGATGTGCCTTACAAGCCAGAGGAAAAGGAGAAAGATCCAGCTGTTCACGAGCATAACATAAAAGGTAAAAGTCAGCCCAAATGTATAAATTTGTCTTCCGAGTTGTCTGCTGATGAGAAATCTAAATACTGCAGTGTTTTGAAGGAATTTTCCGATGTTTTTGCTTGGAAATATAGTGATTTAAAGACTTATGATCCCGATATTATTCAGCATAAGATACCTCTTGAAAAAGACACCATTCCTTTCAAGCAAAAACTCAGACCTATTAGCCCTCTGCTACTTCTAGTGATTGAGAGAGAAATTAAAAAACTCCTATATGCCAAGATCATAATTCCCTTGAGATATTCCAAATGGATTGCCAACCTGGCGATAGTAAGGAAGAAAAATGGTGAGGTCCGATTGTGTGTAGATTTCAGAAACTTAAACAAATGCTCTAAGAGGGACAACTATCCTCTTCCTAAGATGGAACACTTATTACAGAGGATTTCAGGGGCAAAGGTCATGTCTTTTCTTGATGGCTTTTCCGGTTACAATCAGATTTCTATCCACTCTGATGACCAGGAGAAGACTGCATTTACCACACCCTGGGGTACCTTTATGTATGCCAAGATGCCCTTTGGGTTAATGAATGTCGGGGCTACATTCCAAAGGGCCATGGATATAGCCTTTGTGGGAGAAAAGGACAAGTTTGTCCTCATATACCTTGATGATATCACAGTATATTACAGCAGCCATGAGGAGCATCTAAAACATCTGAAAAGAGTGTTCTTAAAATGCAGACAGTTCAGGATCTCATTGAATCCCAAGAAATCCCAGTTTTCTCTAAGAAAGGGTAAACTCTTAGGTCACATTGTCTCAGCAGAAGGTGTAATGATTGATCCAGCATGAGTGGAGGAAATTCAAAAGCTATCCTTTCCGAGGTCAAAAAAGGACATTCAGTCACTACTCGGTAAGATAAATTTCGTTAGAAGGTTTGTGCCCAATTTTTCTGAATTAGTCAAACACATAACATGCATGCTGAAAAAAGGGGCTTAGATAAAATGGACAGACAGCGCGAGAAACTCCTTTCAGGATATCAAGCAAGCGATCATCGAGTCTCCGATTCTGATCAACCCAGATTACAATAAGACTTTCTACGTCTTTTCCTTTGCTTCCTATGACACAGTGGCAACAGTGCTGCTTCAGAAAGACGAGGAAAATTTTGATCATCTCGTGGCTTTCTTCAGCAAAACACTCAAGGACGCTGAACTAAGGTATGACCCTATCGAGAAACAAGCGTATGCTCTCATAAAAGATTTAAAATCATTCATAGTTTATATCCTTCATTCAAATATCATCGCATATGTTCCTTCATCTTTTGTAAAAGATGTTTTGACTCAGCCAGATATTGACGGAAAGAGAGCTAGATGGATTGCAAAAATGATTGAGTTCAATATTGAGGTAAAACCCACCAAGCTGGTAAAAGGCCAGGGCCTTGCCAAGCTCTTAACAGAGGAAAATCATAAGCTGCTGGATATTAATTTCATAGGAGAAAGTTCAGAAAATTCACAGACAGAGATGGCAGCGGGAGGACAGCATGACAGTCAGCAAGTGGCAGAGCACTTGTCTTCCTGTGAATGGTATTCTGGCATCATACATTTTTTGCAAAAGCTTGAAGTTCCTCCTAAACTCAGTTTGACTCAAGCCCGAGCTCTTAAGCTCGGAGCTATTAAATTCTGCATTTACAATAATCTGTTATATTGGAGAGACCATGCTGGCTTGCTTCTCAGGTGTTTAGATAAAGAAGAGTCTATCGAAGTGAGACATCAGTTTCATTCAACCATTTTTGGTGGTCATCATTATTGGAAGACTACTGCCCATAAGATCTTGAGGGTTGGATATTATTGGCCTTTCCTCTTCTCAGATGTGTGTGCATTCATCAAATCTTGCGACAACTGTCAAAGATTTACCGGTAAGCAAGAACTAAAATCTTTGCCCCTGAGGTCTATAGTGGTAAATGGCCCTTTCTAGCAGTGGGGTTTAGATTTTATAGGTGAGATAAATCCTTCATCTAGTGGTCATCACAAGTGGATTTTGGTAGCCACAGATTATTTCACAAAGTGGATAGAGGCCATTCCCACCCGGAATGCCACACACCAAGTAGTCATGAAGTTTCTCTATGAAAATATTTTGAGCAGATTTGGTTGTCCCAAGAGGCTGGTGGCTGATAACGCAGCAGTGTTTAAAGCAGAAGCATTGGTAGACATCTGTGAATCAATGGGCATCCAGCTTGTACACTTGACTCCCTATTATCCTTAAGGTAATGCCTTGGATGAATCATCAAATAAGAGCTTGATCAAAATCATAAGAAAACTATTAGAGGAAAATAAAAAGAATTGGGATTCCAAACTGAAATTTGCTCTGTGGGCAGACAGAGTAACCATTAAAAAATCTATAGGAACTTCCCCTTTCAAGCTGGTTTATGGGACTGATGCTATTTTTCCTGTTCAGTTAGTTTTGCTTGTGGCTAAGTTCTTTCAGGAAGAGCAGACCGAGGAAAATGACATGATAAGAAGGATGTTGTATATGGTGGAACTGCAACAAGCTCGTAAACAGTTAGTGGACAGATCAGAAGCTCATCAGATGTAGATCAAAAAGACTTTTGATAGAAAGGAAAAGGTGGACAGTTTTCAGATCGGTGACTGGGTTGTAAAGTGGGATGCTCTCAGGCAAGACAAAGGCAAGCATAACAAGTTCGATTCTTTGTGGACAGGACCTTTTATGATTACTCAGGTGCAAAACAACAACACTTTCATTCTGCAGAATCTGGAGGGTGAAGAAGTATTTAGTGGCCCGGTAAACGGGCGATTTTTAAAACTTTATTTCGTCTAAGGCTGTGAAGCCTAGACATTGTAATGATAGTCTTAGTTTTTATTTTTCAATAACTCCATGCCCAATGGAAACACTAGCAGATAGTTTAGTTTTTAGGTTCTTTTTCAGGAAAGGCATTGATTCTATGGTTCTTGAAACCTCACAGGGAGGTGTTCATCCCTAATAGGAGCCAGTGTTAACTCCTCAAATAAATTGGTGGATTGTATTTGATTTTTAGATGATAGGTTGTGATCTAGATTTAATTTCTAAATTTCTGTAAATAGGTTAGAGAGTCTATATTTTGAAAATAATCTCAAAAAGAAATGTTGATTTTGGTTCAGTCAAGAAAAAGTCAAAATATCAGGTTTCGGTGGTTTAGGCGAGCCTCCAGCGTGCTCATTAACCACCGAAAGTATTCATTTTCGGCAGATAAGGGGTCAAAGCAGAAGGCAAGTAACCACCAAAAGTGTTTGAATGGGAAAGTGCTCATTAACCACCGAAAGTGCTTGTGCACGAGCCGGATGTCAAAAATCCATGCAATGATTAGAAATACAACCGCCGAAAGCTCGCCATGCGGGAGATGTTGTGCATTCATGGCATCCATCCGAAAGGTTTGAAGCACCTGTGTCTTATCCATCGCATTGATCATTTAAAATCCACGCAGAATGGTGATTGGCAGGTATGATTGCATGGATCTATCCTCCATTTCAGTGGCCAATACGTCGGCCATCATTACTAGGTCATTCCTTCATCTGAAAACTTGATGAGTTATAATGAATCCCAAAGATCGCTGAAGACAACCATAAGCTCACGATTTTATCAGTAAAATCGTATCTCAAAAATCCTGGTCCCGCTTTCTCTGGCAATCGTCAAAGTGTCACCGAGTTCAGCAAGCATCTCGATTCAAGTAAACCTTGTCGGGTTATCCGGTAAGTTCAGAAACTATTCTCTTTCAAGTTTCAGAAATACAAATGCCTGGAAAATCTAAAGTTTCGGCATTTCTCATCTAAAGTGTTGTCCGAAAGAGGGTCAGTGTTTTATTGAATTCATTAATTCTATGCTTCCGTCACTCAATTTCACCGGTTTTTCATAAGTGATATTGACTACATTCCTAAGTTCCCAGAGTCATTGCCTCCTGAACACCTTGTTTCCCACAGTTTTAGGCACAGTCAACACCAACCCATCTCGAAAGCAAGTCCTATTTTGAGATCCGAGGTGGATGGCATTGGGTATTTGGAAGCACATCCGGAGGTAGCAGAGTGTTTCAGACAGACTGGAGATTTTTCATACTGTGAGAAGTTGACAGCATTTCACCAACAGGTGGCCGAAAGTTTTGCCCTCTCCTATGATGGAAGAATTTCTAAAGTGGGTAGGGATGAAATCATCATCGACGAAGCAGCCATTGTTGAATGCACAGGGTTACCTAGAACCGGAGAATGTTGGTTTAAAACCACCTCACCATCTAATGTTGAATTCAGGTCATATGTGTTGCCAGTGCATAAAGCTTTGACCTAGAAGAAGGATATTACCATGTCCTATCTGGAACCAAAGTGGCAGTCCCTGCTGAGGGAAATTTTGGTGTATATCACTTGTGAGGGGCGCGACAACAGGGTAATGCATTACCATTTTAAAATGCTGAATCATTTCACATGCAGAGAACACATAAACATGCCTTACTTCTTTCATAAAACCCTGACTAAGATGGCAAGAGAGGTGAAAGCCCAGCCTGCTAAAGTTGTAAGCAGATTATCACATCAGGGGCTGATTACCCTTCTTGTGAGAGAAGCTCTGCAGAGGAAATAAATTGAGTGGGGTTTCTTTTTGTTTTGGAATGAGTTTCAAACAGAAAGACCTCCAGAGACAGAAGCTAAGAAGGCTAGAGGCAGAAAAGATGCTACTCCCAAGAGTAGTCACAGGAAAAGGAAAGGAATCTCAATACCCAGAGATCCTATAAAAACATCCCCTAGCAACAAGGGAGGAATCAAGAGGAAATTACAGTTTGAAGATAAACAATCTAAAAACCCTGCCACAGGAAAAAACCTTCTAAATCTACCTTATAGTGACTCTGAATCAGAGCAGGGGATGGCAAAGACACAGGATAACTTGCAGATCAGACAGGATACAGGTTCTCATTCAAATCTACCTTCATCGAGTCTTCTAGAGACTCATAAACAACCAAAAGCAGAAGCCTCTTCAAGCAGGCTAAAGAAAGGTAGAACAAAGAAAATCAACAAGCTCTTACAAGAGATTTATGAAATGGAATTTCTAGAGAGGGTAATCAGAAAAGACAACACAGACCTCACTGAGAGAAATGCTAAACTGTTCAAAATGAATCAAACTCTTAAAGAAAAAAATGACAAAATCAAAGATAGAAACAGAGTTTTAATCAGAGAAAATATGAAACTATACAGGCAGCTCAGGATTTTGAGGCTCAAGTTAAAAGAACTTAAACCACCAGAAGATGATCAAACTGGGTTGGACACCTTGGCTAATTTAGCCACCACCATAATGGATACACCAGAACCCTCTACACAGCCAACAAAAGTTCATAGGTCTGCACGAACCAGGGTTGTAGCATCTAAGATATCTTGAGCATTAAAGAGGAGCCAGGGCAACATTTTTGCAATTTTGAACTTTCTTCAAAGTTTAACTTTCGATGGTTTAGGCGAACAGGACGACTATTCATTAACCACCGAAAGAGGTTATTTCGGTAGATAACTCACTCAGAAACTTTCCCAGATAACCACCGAAATCCTGTGTGTCCAGATTGGACGAGTTTTTACACAGATCAAGGATTTTTGAGATGAAAATATTTGATATCTTTGCGAATGAATGTCTAATGAATTATCAAGTCTAGCCCAATAGTTATTTTTGACAAATTAGGGAGAAAGGAGATATTTCAAAGGTTTATGGACAATTTTTAACACAGAAAATCACGACACCCTGCCACTTTAGCAAATTCGACTTGGTCTCTATTTGAGAATCATCATCTAGCCTTGGGAGGCTGTTCTACACTACACCAACCATCAACAAAGAGAAATCTAGGATTGGCCTCATTTTGAGGAAGCATCCCACTTCTTTTGCAACTGAATTTTGAGTTACTATTTTTAGTATATTTGATCCTTGTTTTCAAGATCTGAGAACTACTTTGTAATGCTATAAAGCTTAGGATAGAAGATGAACCAAGGGTTCGATTTTGGGTTCTACATGTTGCTACTGTAAGAGAGACCTATTCTTATTATATGAAAAATTGCAAGCTTCCTTCAGTTGTGTTGTCATATTTTTCTTTTCTGTTCTCTGATATCTTATGAGTGAAGGTTCTTTATTGATGCTCATTCAATCTGCATGTGACTGTCATCTCACTAATTGATTGATTAAGTTGATAATCATAAGTTATTTCCTTAGTTATTAAACCCATTGTGCTTGTTTTATATGAGTATAATCTAGTTCAATAGCTATTTTCTCTTCCATTTAATCAAACCTTGTCTGATTGCATTACTAGAAGGCCTTGTGAGATTTTATATTTCTAGACAGTCTTGAAAACACAGTCCAGTCCCTAGATATTCATCTTGATCCAAAAACCACATCCATTATTGAGAAAATTGATTGAAAAAGATTAAGTTACCAGGCATCTCTGACTTACAGCCTAGGAGAGTTTCCTAGAGTGCTAACACCAGGTAATGAACCTTTTCCAAGCTGAAGGAGATTTTTTCCAAGTTGGCATAGACCTGGTGCTACCGCAGGGTTTGCGGAACCTACTGAATATACTTCAAGTGTTCTTCCCAAGTCTTGTTGTAAATGAGGATTTCATCCAAATACACCACTACAAAAGTATTATTGAATGGTCGAAGGATATCATCCATCATCCTCATGAAAGTGGTTGGAGCATTTTTCAAACCAAAGGGCATGACCAACCATTCAAAAACACCTTATTTTGACTTGAAGGCGGTCTTCCATACATATGTATGTTCTATTAGGACCTGGTGGTAGCCAGAATTCATATCAATCTTACTAAAGTATTTGACCCTTGTGAGTTGATCAAGGAGATCCTCGATTCATGGAATCAGGTATTGTTTTCTGACTGTGATTTTATTCAGGTCTCGATAATCAATGCAGTGTCACCAAGTTCCATCTTTATTCCATACTAGCATGATTGGGCTCCCGCAAGGTGATGAGTTGGGACAGATTTTCCCCTTGTGGATCCATTCTTGGATTTTTCTCTTGATCTCCTCATTCTCTAACAGAGAGTGAAGGTAGACTAGCCCATTGGGCAATAGTTTGTTGGGGGTCATATCGACAGGGTGCTTGACCCGATAGTTCAGAGGTACCCCGATAAGTGAGGTGAAAATATCTTAGTATTATTCCATGACCTTATCCACTTACTTCTTTTGTGTGGAGAGGTCGACCACGAAGACCCTAGATGTGGCTGCGATCTTTCGCTCATTCTAAGAGCGAATCATGAAGAAGAGAAACTTGTTTGTCTGAGATATGACCTTTCTACATTGCTTGGCATAGATCAAGGAAAGATCACTCGGTGGGACTGCCTCGGGTATCCTATACAATTTATTGTTCAAAGTAATAATAACACTGCGAGGCCTAGACTCATATACAACATGAAATTTCCATAAATATGGTTGGATCAAAAAAACATTACAAACTTCGAGAGGGGAAACATCACAAAATACATCGTCTTTGAAGGGCTCGATGCTATATGAAAGGCAATATTTTTGGCTGACATGAATTTCACTTCCTTGGCGGAGCCATCTGATGGTGTAGGGCTGCGGGTGCGGTGTTGTTGCTAGGGTGAGTCGCTTGAAAAACTCTGCTAAGATGAGGTTCTTCTAGATACCGCTATAGTGTAGTGGGGTACCCTTCACCCACATATTTGAATGAAAAAGGTTCTTTCCTTCCTCTGGCTCGTTTGGTTCACCGAGATGGAACTTGGTGGTATAAACAATAACATTGGGTTCTGCATCAATGATATGTCTCCCCCTTTCTGGTTCTGACTCAAAGTTGGAACCGACATCTAATTCAGAGCCTTTCACCTCAACCACCAGCGATAATCAACAATTATATGCCAGGGGATCTTATGGAAGTCACACCACTTCCCAATATCTTTCTTTGTCTTTCTGGTGTCCTTCTTTACTTGCGGCCTAGACTAGTTGTCTTGAGGATATCCATATTTTCTTTGCCCTTTTTTCTATAGGTTGGGGCATCCCTTTCCTGGATTTTGTTGTGAGGGGTTCCCAGGCCCAAATTGCCACATATTTTATTTGAGATTTTGCTCGATTTTGATGGCATATCGGTAGGCCTCACCCATGTATGAGATGTACATAAACTCCATTTCGGCCTTGATTTATCTATTCATACCGCCGCGATACGTGAGCACCAGATGTCGCTCAGAATATTTGATACCCATATTGGTGCACAAGGTATGGAATATATTTGTGAACTTGGGCACTACTTGGTCTCTTTCCTACTGCAATGTGGTCCATTTTGTGTATAGGTTGTCATAACTTCCAACAGGGTAGTAATGTTTCTTAATAGCATCCCTGAAGGAATCCCAGGTGACTATGATTGTAAATAATGAGGGTTCCTCTGTTTCCATTTTATCACATAAATTTTCCCACCAATCTTTGACATGGGGGATGGATTTGAGGAGCACAAAAGTAATATTTTCTCTATTCGATAAGTTATAGACAGAGAAATACCCTTCTAGAAGATTCAACCATTTTTCTCCCACATCTACGTCTATCTGACCTTCAAATATAGGAATATCGAAGTTTATTTGTACCTTGAAGGGGGCGACACCTCCATTTGAGGAAGATGCATCACCTGTTTCTATCCGCCAAAGGATTTGCGGAAAACTATCCATTATCTCGTTCCTTTGTTGCGTGAGCACTTCCTCGAGAAACATTTTGAAGGAATATCCTCTACCGTCTTATTTCTTTTCTTCTACCATGAGAGGTTCTTTGGGTATGCGAGAGATTTAATTTTTGTCCTCAAGAGAAACAATCTTAAGACCCAATTCTTTGTACCCTGACCTCGTTGGGGACATGCATTAAGAATGAAAAGGAGAATACTGCTCTGATACCATTGATCTGTAATATATTTTCAAAATGAAATGAATACAGATTATTATCAAAATATTCTTAACACAAAATAAAATATATACAGTAAAATTGGTTTCTATTCAATAAGGAAATAAGCTAAAACTGTAAAATGCAGCAAAAATAAGCTTGCTAGAATTGTGTCGGCTTATCTCTGAGAAGATATGTGATGGTTGTGCTCATTCGCAAGAAGATGATTACAATGAGGCTTGGAAAGAATTTTTACCATCTTTATGTCTTTGTTCTTGAGAACTTTGAATTTCCCGTCTAGGATGCATACTGGTTCTAGCCAAAAATCTCCTTCATACCTAGATCATATTCCAATCAATTATGTGGTTATGTTCAGGAACATATTTTTTTAATAATGATACAAGAATTAAATTATGCACTCTAATGGATGCAGACGATGCTACTATGTAACCAACTAGCACTATATTTTCTAATATTTCAAAAGTTTCACAATATATTGCTGGAAAAATTGGACATCTTCCTAATCTTAGAGAGCTTCTTTTCACCTTCACTTGTAAGAACACATGTTCTCCCACTTTAAAATATCTGAAAATTTTTGTTCTTGTCTACATAACATTTTTTCTTCTACTGGGAAACATTTAAATTCTTCTTGATCTTTTCTATTTTCTCTTCCATTGTTTTGGACAAATATGGTCCAACAACTCCTCTCTCGATTGGATTATCCCAACTCACTAGTGTGTTACACTTTTTTTTTGTTATACATTGTTTCAAATGGACTCATTTTTAATGAGGCTTGATACCAAGTATTGTAAGAAAACTATACTAAATGGATATAATGAGGCTTGATACCAAGTATTGTAAGAAAACTCTACTATTCCATAACATACATTTTGAGCATGTTCTCAATTATTTATTAGTCCTCTATGTTTTCCCATATGAATCTGGGTCATAGATTTTACCGAGATTTAGATTTTTCCCAAATCGTTCGAACAAAACTTTCCAAAAATTGGATGTGAACTTTGGATCTCTTCCTAAAACTATTGTCTTGGGCACTCCATGTAGCCTAACAACCTTCTTTATGTAGATTTTTGCAATATTTGTTGTCTTGCATGTTTCCTTCACTAGAATAAAATGTGTCTCCTTAGTCAATTTATCCACTACCACCATGATG
>JASDQU010011978.1:53291-69195 GCA_032191745.1 Picea mariana
TTTAGGCGAAAAATATAAGTCTATGCATAACTATAATCATAAAATAGGCTACAAGTTTTTTACTTTTAATGAAAAAATGAATTTTTTAGCCTAAATTTCTTCCAAAAAATTGAAATTTATCCAAATTGGCGAAATTTCGCTTAAACAAAACATTGGAAATGTGATTATATTTTTGTAAAAGTCTAGGAAAAAATTGTGTTTTTCCAACCAATCCATGTCTATTATAAAATCACATGAACCCAATGGTATGATTTTAACATCTACCTTTGTGTTGAGTCCATTCATATCTATTAGACAATCTTCAACTAGCTTGATGATTTTCCTTTTATCCCCTGTGGATAATTGAACTAACCAAGATTTCTTATGCTTACTCCTTTGCAAGTGAAATATTTCAACAATGCTAGAGTTTATGTAACTATGGATAGCTCTAAAATAAATTAAAATTGTTTTCTATTGGTTATCAATCTTACCTTCCACTTCAATCATGGGGGATTGTGTTGAAATTATTCATGAGTAGATTCAACCTTTGGTATGCACTAATACGATGTTGATATTTTACAAATTTACTCAACACATGATAGTTAGCTCAAATGAAATCACTTTATATACTAAAATAACAACTGAGTAATCAACTAAACATGTAGCGAAATCATAAACAAGGAAACCAAATCAAGCACACATAAACACCAATATTTTCGGGTAAAACCCTTAGAAAAACACTGGAGGGAAAAAATAGTCCAATGATGCTTTTATTAAGGTCAAATTAGGGCTCCCGTAAAAGGGAAAGTGTCCCATTGAGAGAATTATACATTGTAGACAAACCTGGAAACACCTATGAGAATTAGGCACATTTCTTGAGAAATATGTGACTTTCCCTTATGTGAGCCGTGGACGTCCACAACTTTCCCTTCTATGAATTGTGGATATACGTGACTATCTAAAATATGTGTAATGACCACCCTGACCATCCTGAGGCTAGGGTATGCCACTCCAGAGAAACCACTCATGCTCTGACGCTAGTCGATAACATTCCTAGCCATCAGGCCAGGGCATGCTACTCGAGGGAACAACTTACATTCCCATACTGCGGAACATATAGTAGCATACCTAGTAGTCAACTAAGAAATGCCACCTAAATTTACTCTTTAGACTGCATGCAACTAAAACATATACATACAACATGCTCGTGGAATATTTACATCTCACATAAACAAACAATTACTATCTGTAACATGACTTTTATATTACAAATAACAGTAATTACTGATATGCATCATTTACAAAAAATTACCCATAAGCACACAAACATTCATAGTCACATATATGATAAAATCATAACATGGACATGTAAATAACAAAACAACATATCCATATATCATACAATTGGTACTTATCTTAGAAAGGTTGTCACCAACTGCTTACAGACCATCCACGAACCTCCCAACCATAGATTACATTGTTCATCACTCTCAACAGTGAATCACTCCCGAACTGGGACTGAACTCCACCCACGGTAAAGGGATTCCTATCTAGGCTAAGGCTCATGGACAAAAGGAAAGACTCTGTCTCAGGTTCTCACTCAACTAAAAACCTATAGCCTCTTATTCCCCACATGCCTGTCCCACCCAAGGAAGTGTGCCCCTTCTCTGCTCAACAGTCCCTTGGCTGCCCCACTTCCCTTCCAAGGCTTCAACAACAAGCCAGACCGAAAGTCTTAGAGTGCTATAGCTGTAGTTTAGCACCAATGAAAATCAATCCCCAACAATTCTTTCACCCAGAGAACTTCTCACGGGCCTGACAACCCGCTTCTTCAATCCTGCTCCAAGCTAAACAGATACACCAACCAAAAGGGACAGGGAAATAGGTTTCAGAAAGGTGGAATGGTTGTCTCAAGGATAACAGAATGTATGATTGAAATGGTCATGGAGTCATTGACTGGATAACTGAGTGTGATTTTTCGGAATCACTATGCACTCTCTGTCAAAAATGATGGTCTGTCTGATGGTTCCTCCCCTCTCTCTGTTTTTCGTTCGTAATATCTCTCTCCCGAATAATCCCCCCTGAGCTAAGTTTCCCCATGATATGAGTGCATATCCCCAACTTGACACTTTTCATATCAGAAGTTACTTTTGTCCACTTGTCCCCAACTTTAGAACTTAGGATAAAATTATCCATACTTTATGCTCTGGAATATTAATATAATATTCCCTTGAATTTTGGCCCTCCCTTTCCCTAACTGGTGAAGTTCAGTCCCCCATCTCTTTTATCATGGTCAGTCTGCATGCAATGATGTATTTTATATTAATCATGAGTCATGTACAAATTAGGCACATTGGCCCTTGACATCTAGGCGTTCCGACCTAATACTAAAACATAAGCATTCTGCCTTATAATAATGGCTCACCAGCCTATAAACCATATTTTATACACAAAGGTTTGTTGACCTTAATATTGCATGAACTTAGTTATTGTGCACTATATCCTATGTATTTAGGGTTGTGCACACCTTAGTTACTGCACACGGTATTTAGAAATGTGTACATTACATCCATTTACTATGCAGTATATGCACGCACCATGCCATGAAATGTGTATTGCAAAATTGATGTCTAAACAACTCACTAGCTTAAATATACTTGGATTATATTTACATTTGGGTTCGACCGAGGGATATTACAATCCCCTCCCCTTATTTATGCACTGTCCTCAGTGCATCATGTACCCATATACAACAAAATTCTCAAAATTCTTCAAAAAGATGTGGGTATTATGCCCGCATTGCATCCTCGTGCTCCTAAGTAGAGTCTCCAGGTCAGTACCAGGTCCATTGGACCTTTACAAGCCCTATGGATCGATTCCAGAGTTGTTTGATTTTTCGTTCTAGGATGCGCACTGGATGCACTTGGAAAGCGCCTTCTTGCTCCACCTGAATAACATTCCAATCAATAACACGATTAGCATCGGGTATATATTTCTTTAGCAATGATACATGGAAGACATTATGAACAAACATAGATGCAATCAATGTAATCATATAAGCAATTGGACCAATCCTCTCTAGGATTTCAAATGGTCCACAAAATCTGGCTGCTAACTTGGCATAGCTTCCTAGCTTCAGGGAGCTCCTATTAGCTTTCACTTTCAGGAAAACATGATCACCCACTTTGATTTTCTGTGGATTCTATTTTTATCAGCATGAATTTTCTGTTTGTCTTGGGCATCTTTCAAATTCTTCTTAATTTTTAACAGTTTGGTCCTCCATCTCCTTGAGCAATTCTGACCCAACTACTGTTCTATCAGTGGGGTTATCCCAACTTACTAGAGTATTGCACCTCTTGCCGTAAAGTGCTTCAAACAGGCTCATTTTCAATGATGTCTGATACCCATTGTTATAAGCGAATTCTACCAAGTGTAGGTAGTCTTCCCATTTTGATGGTTTATCCATCACATACATTCTCAACATGTCTTCTATCACCCTGTTCACTCTTTCTGTCTGTTCATCAAAATTAGGATGATAAGTTGTACTAAAGTTCAGATTTGTTCCAAATCCTTTGAACAATCCTTTCCAAAAATTCGAGGTGAATTTCAAGTCTCTGTCAGATACAATCGTTTTAGGAATTCCATGCAATCGTGCCACTTCCTTCATGCAAATATCAACAACATCTGCTACTTTGTGAGTAGCTTTTAGTGGAATAAAATGGGCAGCTCTTGTAAGCGTGTCCACCACTACCATAATCGAATCATGTAGCTTGCCTATTTTATCCAATCTCGTAATAAAATCCATTGTCACCACTTCCCACTTCCATTCATGAATGGGCAAAGGTTGCAACAATCCTGTTGGGTGCCTATGGTTTGTTTTAACTTTCTGACACTCCATACACCTAGCGATGTATTCTGCAATTTCTCTCTTCATACCTGGCCAAAATTATTGGCTCTTGACCGCTGTTATAGTTTTTTGATATCCAGGGTGCCCTGCATAAGGAGCATTATGCATCTCATGCAAAATTATAGGTTTCAAGTCCTAGACATTTGGTATAAAAATTATGTTCTTGTGCAACAGTATTCCATCTACTCCCAACTTATAAATATCCATCTTCTGGGGTGTCTTACCTTGCTGTAGCATTGCTACCAATTCTCTGTACTGCAGGTCTGTATTTGTAGCCTCCAGAATTTTTCTTTTAACATCAGTCTAATACATGCTGATGTCTGTAGCATGAAGCTGATGCACTCTCCTGCTAAGTGCATCAACCACTTTATTTTCTTTCCCTTTGATATTATTTATATCGAAGTTATATTCTCTTAGAAATTCTAACCATCTACTTTGTCTAGCATTTAGATTTGGCTGATCAAATAAATATTTCAAACCATTGTGGTCTGTTCTTAGCTTAAACCTCTTTCCCATGAGGTAGTGTCTCCATTTACTTAGGGCATGTACTATGGTTGCCAACTCCAAATCATGAGTGGCATATTTTCTTTCATGATCCTTCAGCTTCCTTGATTCATAACATATCATGAATCCATTTTGACTGAGGAATCCACCCAGTCCTTCATTAAATGCATCTGTGCATACAATGAAATCTTCATTTGGGTCTTCAATCCTTAGTATTGGAGCACTTGTCAATAATTGTTTTAAATGTTGGAAACTCCTTTCACAGTCCGCTGTCCACTAAAACTTCATACCTTTCCTTTGCAAGGAAGTGATTGGGTGTGCTATCTTTGAGAATCCTCCAATGAATCTACTGTAGTAACTTGCAAAACCCATGAAAGATATGACCTTTGTCACATTCTTTGGTGTTTACCATTCTCTAATGGCTCCTACCTTCTTAGGGTTCACTGCTATCCCATATTTTGAGATGATATTCCCCAAATAATGAATTTGTTTCTGATAAAATGAGCACTTGCTCAATTTGGCATACAACTGATGTTCCCTTAATACTTGCAACACCATCCTCAAATGATGTTCATGCTCTTCCTCTGACTTGGAATATATAATAATGTCATCCAAAAAAGAAATGACAAACTTGTCGAAATACTCTCAGAAAACACCATTCATTAAGCACATGAAAACATATGGTGCATTTGATAATCCAAATGGTACCACTGTGAACTCATAATGACCATACCTTGTCCTGAAGGTGATATTGCTAATATATTCTTCTTTAATTCTTACCTGATGGTATCCTGATCTGAGATCTATCTTTGAAAATATCCTTGCATCCTTCAATTGATCAAAGAGATCATAAATCCTTGGTAGAGGATATTTGTTCTTAAAAATCACTTTGTTCAATTGTCTGAAGTCAATGCACAATCTTAATGTTTCATATTTATTTTTCACAAAAAAGACTGGGGCACCGCAAGGTGATACACTTTGGCGTATATACCCCTTCTTCAGAAGTTCTTCAAGCTGCATTTGCAACTCTTTCAATTCTGGTGTACTCATCCTGTAAGGAGTCTTTGATACTAGCGTTGCTCCGGGAATCAAATCTATAGAGAAATCAATGTCTCTCCTTGGGGGGTAGTCCTGGTACTTCCTTGAATACATCTTAAAATTATTTTAGGACTGGATAATCCTCCAAATTCGACACCTTGTCTTTAGGTGTCTCCTCCATATGAGCTGCAAATATTTGACATCCTCTTCTATAATATTTCTTCAACTGTAATGATGAAATTTCTCTAACGGTTACTGCCCTGGGAATTCCTTGCACTTTCCTTTGGTTCCCTTTTTCATCCAAGCAGGTGAATGCTTTGTTATGACAATCCAATAGAGCTTGATGTGGGTCCAACCAATCCATCCCAATTAAACAGTCATAGGAACCTAAGGGTAAGATGTTCAAATTTGCCCTAGTATTTAGTCCATTCATGTCTATGAGGCAAGACTTAACCATCTCATTAACTTTTCTTCTAGCTCCTGTAGCCAGTTGCACCAACCAAGATTTCCCATGCTTGCTTCTTGGTAAATGCAAACTTTCCACCATCTTTGGGTCTATATAACTATGGCTAGCTCCTGAATCAATTAAAATAGCAAGGGTTTGGTTGTTGATCATACCTTCTACTTCAATCATGTGGGATTGATACTCTGCTTGCTTGTTGTCCAGGGATGCATAAATCCTTGGCACATTTCTACCCATGTCCTCTACTACCTCATCTCATTGTACATTGTGAACATTCCTACCTTGTTCACCTCTGTGAGGACAATCTATGAACCTATGGTCTCCTTTACAACCCCAACATTGCTTAGGTAGTTGTCTTGGCCCTTGACTCCCTGTGTCAATAACTCTGGTTTCCTTATTCGTTTGCTTCCATTGTGGATTATTTCTGAATAACAGTGGCTTAGCTCCCTTCTTCCTTTGATCCATATTGAATTTCTTATTGTCTTCTCAAGCCTTTTGGAAAGCTAGTCTTGCTTTCTGCTGGTCATATAAGAATTTATCTCTTCTTATGGTTTCTTCTAATGTCTTGGGATAATCATACTGTATTTTGTCACTGATGAATGATGGAAATCCACTTAAGTACCATTGAATATTGACTGTCTCATCCTTAATGAAAGAGACACACTTCAACAGTTCCAAAAACCTTCTTTCATATTCATCTATGGTCGTACTTCCAAGTTGAAGTTCAAATAACTCTTTCATTTTCTTGTCATAGTATCTCTTGGTCAAGTATTTCTTCTCAAAATACTTCTTGAATTCTCTCCAAGTAACACTTTTCTCTACAATGTGTTGTACCTGCAAAAGTTGATCCCACCATATGGAGGCCTTTCCTTTGAGTTGATAGATAGCGATTCTACCTTTAGCATAAGAAGAATAATTATGCAATTGAAAATACTTCCTCATGCCTAGCAACCATGTTTCGACATCTTCATCCTTCTTGTGCTCACCATCAAATGTAGGAGGTTTGATTTTGTTCATTTATCCTCASAGCTCATCCTTCCCAAATTTCTTATACCTTCTGATAGGGGATAGACTTAAAATGTTGCCTACTCTCTTATGGGAATGTCTATGGGGATGATGGTGATGTCTACTATCACTTTTTACTTCTCCCTTCTCCTATGAAGATTTGTGACTCTCAGATCTAATTGAGTTACTCTCCTTAACAAATTTCTTCTCTATTCTATTCAAACCTTCCAATATCTTCATGTTGAAGTCATCCTGCTGCTCTTTGGCTTTCATAGCCTTTCATTATCATCTTTATGGCTTTGGACATCCTTCTGCAAATTCTTAATAGTCTCAGCCATATTCATATCTTCATTCCTTTCTTCTCCATGTCCATTGGAGTTCGTTCCTTCCACGCCCAAATGGACATCCATCCCTATGCTCTTCTATGGATGACTGTAATTCCTCTGTGCCTCTTCCATTCCTATGGACTCTGCATTGGTCTGTCTTGACCGAGTTGTTGTTAATTCTGCAAAATGTCCAGCCATCAAAACTAATCAGACTAACCAATCAACAATTCATGAGAATATGCACCATTTCAATTCAACATACACATCAACATTATCGCTCTCAATTTCCTGGTGTTATCACCATGAAAATTCTAGATAGGACCCAAGTCTCGAGAACGTTGACACACAGTGCCTTCTGAGATACACTTGTGAAGGACGGTGGTTTTTTTGAAACCACTTTCGCCAAGACGCGGTATTACATGTCTCAACATGTCAAATCCACCACTCATGGAGTGGGTGATGCCTAGTCAGATCATCCTGCTCCATTCGTTCAGTACTTCACAGCCATGTGACGTCAGCTAAATGATGCCATGTAACGAACTCAAAAGATAATCTTTCGAAATGGATTGGATGAGCATGGAAACCCAACGCTCTTGTACGTAATCTGTCTACGCTTGATAAATGGAGATCTATAGTTACCACTCCCCAAGTATGGAGATATCTGCATATCCATAACTGTAGTAATCTTCAAGCTACTCGACTTCCTGCTCTCTGGAAAGACACATTTCGGTATCCCCAACCTGAGATACATGGACAAAGCTAAGTCGAGTGAGACTGGTTATTCAAGCAACATGCTAGGATTTCCTATGAATAAGGAGGAAAGGGTCCTTGCGCACCTTCTAGAAACTAAGTTCCACACAGAGTCGGTTATAGACTCACGATTGGAAGTCAAGATGAATCCCACTATAAATGATTTAGTCATCAATAGGCCAGCCGCTAAGAAGAAAATGAGTAAACAACATAAGAAGGAGGAATCTACGATTAAAGCTACTAGAAGTGTTGGAGAAAATCAACCGGTCTTGTTAGGATGCTCTTTAAAGGCATATATCACTAAGATGAAGTAAGTCTTCAACTAAGATAACATGTCTCAACGAGCTTTGAACAACCGGTAGCGGAGGTAAAGAGTACCAGAGATGATAGGCTTGTTCTTCAACGACCCTTTTTACAACAAGCTAGCTGTTGTCATCACCCTTTTGTAATTTTGTGATTAATATGATTATATAAATACAGAAGCAGATTTTAGACTATTTTATTACAATTTCTATTTGGTGGTGTTATGACCCTTGTTTTCTTTTATAATATATATATATTTTTTTGTAATCTTATATTTTATTTTCATCTGTCTAAATCAAAAGAAATTAAAATTCAAAATTCTTTTTAATTAATGATTCAATGCGGTTATGTGTTTATTTTTCTTTTATTATTATGCAATTTAAACTCACACTCCTCGCCTTCCAAGCGACTTCGCATGCATTAACTTGACCTGTTCATTTATATTATCATGCATAGCAATATTACAAGGTAAACACTTCTCCGCGCACCTAAATCTACTATGCGTTTCTTCTTCGTTGTACCGACTACTTACGCACACTATTCTGGCGTTGTGCACCAATATCCACTATGCATAGTTTTGATACTACACACTGATATTCCACATGCATTTTCATCCTATGCATGCACCATGTCAAGTTTAACATATTCCTTCGCACTCAAATATCTGTGCACACTACTGAATACACTGTCGCGAAACAACTTATACTCATACTTATGCACGTACCAACAAATCTCCTCTACGTTAAGCAATACTTGCACACCCCATGTGCACCTTACTATGTGTGTGCTTACCGCACAAGGCTAATTTCAGCATGTGCATATACACATAATAATCTTCCACGCGACGCCACAATTTACCGTGCACACTATCATGCCACAGTTTCCCGTGCGATGCTAAATTTACCACACACATCAGTATGCCAACTTTTTCCAAGGACACTCTATGAATCTAATTCTGGTCACTTTGAAGTTAATTTTCTATGAATATTCACTTCGATTGCACCCTTCTGGTCCATCCAAGATCAGTGTTGAACTGAGGCTCTGATACCATACTGTAACAACCCCCTCGACCATCCTGAGGCCAGTGTACGCCACTATAGAGAAACCACTCATTTTATGACGCCAGTCAGTAACATTCCCAACCATCAGGCCAGGACATACTACTCTAGGGAACATCTTTCATTCCCATACTGTAGAACATACAGTAGCATACCCAATAGTCAACTAAGCAATGCCACCTAAATTTACTCTTTAGACTGCATCCAACTAAAACATATACATACAACACGATCGTGAAAGCTTTCCATCTAACATAAACAAACAATTACTATTTGTAACACAAATTTTATATTACAAATAAAAAAAATTACCGATATGCATCATTTACAGAAAATTACCCATAAGAACACAAGCATTCATAGTCACATATATGATAAAATCGTAACATGGGCATGTAAATAACAAAATAGCATATCCATATATCATACAATTGGTACTTATCTTAGAAAATTTATCACCAACTTCTTACAGACTGTCCATGAACCTCCTAGCCATATATTACATTGTTCATCACTCTCAACAGTGAATCACCCCCGAGATGGGACTGAACTCCACCCAGGGTAAAGGGATTCCTATCCAAGCTAAGGCTCATGGACATCAGGAAAGACTCTGTCTCAGGTGCTCACTCAAGTAATAGCCTACAACCTCTCATTCCCCACATGCCTGTCCCACCCAAGGAAGTGTGCCCCTTCTCTTTTCAACAGTCCCTCGACTACCCCACTTCCCTTCCAGGGATTTAGCAACAGGTCAGGCCAAAAGTCTCAGAGTGTTGTAGTTATAGTTTAGCACCAACGGAAATCAATCCCCAACAATTCTCTCACCCAGAGAACTTCTCACGGGCCTGACAACCTGCTTCTTCAATCTTGGTCCAAGCTAACCAGGTACACCAACCAAAAGGGACGGGGAAATAGGTTTCGAAAAGGTGGAATGGTTGTCTCAAGGATAACAAAATGTATGAGTGAAATGGTCATAGAGTCATTGACTGGATAATTGAGTGTGTTTTTTTGGAATCACTATGCACTCTCTATCAAAAATGATGGTCCGTCTGATGGTTCCCCCCCTCTCTTTGCTTTTCGTTCTTAAGGTCTCTCTCCTGAATAATCCCCCCTGAGCTAAGTTTCCCCACGATATGAATGCATGTCCCCAACTTGACACTTGTCATATTGGAATTTACTTTTGTCCACTTGTCCCCAACTTTAGAACTTAGGATAAAATTATCCATACTTTATGTTCTAGAATATTAATATAATATTCCCTTGACTTTTGGCCCTCCCTTTCCCTAACTGGTGAAGTTCATCCCCCCATCTCTTTTATCATGGTCGGTCTGCGCATAGTGATGTATTTTATATTAATCATGAGTCATGTACAAAGTAGGCGCATTAGCCCTTGACATCTAGGCGTTCCAACTTAATACCAAAACATAAGCATTTCGGCTTATGATACTGACTCACTAGCCTATAATGCATATTTTATACACAACGGTTCCATGACCTTAATATTGCATGCACTTAATTACTGCGCGTTGTATCCTCTGTCTTTAGGGTTGCGCACACCTTAGTTACTACATGTGGTATTCAGAAATGTGTGCATTACATCCCTTTACTACATAGTATATGCGCACACCATGCCATGAAAGGTGTATTACAAAAATGATGTCTAAACAACTCACTAGGTTAAATATACTTGGATTATATTTACATTTGGGTCCGACTAGGGAATATTACAATATGACCCACGTATATGTATGGAAAGATCGAACGAAAATCTCCATATGACTCTACTCTTCCCTATCGCTTTTTTCCTATGAAACCCACCTGTGGCTACTTTTGCTTTCTCCCATTCTTCACCTGTATGGCCTCTATATGAAATTATGTCTCCACCTATCAAGATATTGAATCACAATCCTTTATGATCCAACCCTCTCATCAATACTTGGATTAAATCTCTTCACCCAACTAGTGATATCTCCTCACTCTAGTGTAAGAAAAAGTTCTTCTTTGTTCCTACACTCCTCACACTAGCAAAATTCCTTTGCTATCCTTAAGCTTGGTCTCTCACCAAGTGTCTTGACATCGAACTCTCATAAAAAATGATTTCTCCTTTATCCCATCCTTACTTTTATAATGACGAGCTACAATATTTTTATAATCTCCAAAGTGATCTATGGTTGAGATTACTTCTCACATTCACTTAATATTTAGATTACATGTTTCATTCTAAGAATGTCTTTAAATAACTAAATTCACTAATAAATACAATTTTACTTTAATTAATTCCTTTTAACTAAAGTAAATTCAAGACTGGAATATTTCGACAACTTCCATATGAAAAACACATGCATATGTGGAAGTACATGTCTGATGCTACCAAAAACATCAACACTCCCTCTTAGCGAGGAAGGTTCTTCTCCCACCTAGATTTATCTCTATCTTCACTACTAGATCCTCTACCATTCCTTCTCTCTTATATACTCAATTGGATACTCCCTTTGACATAGAAGTTATCCCTTCCATGATGTTCTGACCTATCTCTGAAGACTCACTGCCTCTGAACATTCTCCTAGAAGTCTCATGCTCTTGAGCATCCTACATGGCCATCTCGTACCATGACTCATTCTTGACTGACTTGGAAGTATGCTCCTTCCCACCTGAATGTGAAGGTTGTCTCCTTATGATATAATCAACCTTCGAAGATACCTTCTCCTTATTCTCTATCACCATGTTGTTGGAAATTGATCTCATAGGATGGCCATTTATCCTATACAAGTTTCTCTCTTTTACTCCAAATATAGTTTATTTGTCTGAGTTAGATCCTATGGGAATGATAGACACCTTTCCATCCTATAATTATACATCAAATACCTTCTTCCCAATCACTGAGACTAAGATCACACTCCTCTTGAGTTATGGCACCCATAACACATCCTGCACCCTCAATGTGCCTTCTGACTCCATATGGAATGGTACCGTTCCAAATCCCTTCACTGCATGCTGGGTCCCCGTACCAAATTCCACATGCATCTCTGATTCATACTCTATGAATCTCTCGAACATCTCTCACACTCCTTCCATATCACATGTGGCTCCACTATATATCAACCATGCACTATCAGATATAGTTCACAAGAAAGTCTAGGAAATAAGTAAGAACTATGTTTGTTCAAACTTCTTGCAAAACTCGTTGAATTGAGTATTTTTTTATGGAGCTACATCTGAATTCATTTCATTTCCCCCTTCTTCCTATGTTAAAATTTCCCTACATAATGTCAAAAATTGTGACATGCAAAGAACATCCCTTTGCTCATGTCCTTCTTCTTCTTTCCATATTGAGCAGTCGACTCTTCACTACAAATCTTCCTAAACTTACCCTTCCTTTCTTGGCTGGAAAGAGAAAATTTCTCATCATGGATCCTCTTCAAACCATCCTTGGACTCTAACTGATTATCCTCTTGAATATAATCAGTCCATAGTCTATCAAACCATGACATTGTCTCTCCTGCAAAAATCCCTTGCACAAAAGATTCCCAAGACTTGGGAAGACCTCTAAATGCTACATTCACCAATTCAACATCATGCATTGTCTCACCAATATTTGAAAGATAATTTTGAATCTGTGTAATATTCATAAGATAATTTGCAACCTTCTCCTCACTCGACATCCTAACAACTTGAAGTCGGTGCTTCAAATTTACCAACCGGCCTATATTGTTGTTTTGGTATAGACTCACCAAAGCATCATAGATTTTATTGGCAGATGTCTTCTCATCAATGTGTAAAATCAAGTGATCCTTCACTGATTCTAGAAACACCCTCTTGGCCTTCACTTCCTTCTTCTTGTGAACTTCCAATTCCTATGGATCAGTAGGATTTGCAACCATATCCTCAACATACTCTTTTAGGTCAATCTCCTCCAATAGAAGAGAAATCCTTTCCTTCCAAGCCTGAAAGTTTGTTTCACCTTCTAACTCATCCTCAATCTTCAATTTGTTCACCATATTCAACATCTAATATGATAACCCTTTGTTGGAACTACCCTGTGTTGTCTTGTATGACCTATCTGCGACTTGTCCTTATCTGACCCATGGATATCCATGACTTGTCCTTTTATAACTCACATATGTCCACAAGTTTCTACTTTGTGAATTGTGGATGCCTCTGTATATTTGCAAAAACACTTGTTCTTCCCAGTACTATTTTTTCCCTGAAAATGTGTATTTTAATTTCCCCTACGAGTTATTTACTTGATAATATTTGTCCTCTTGGTTTCCTCCCTTTAGAGACTGGGCTCCTTCTTTCCTTCAAAGCCTTAACTCTCATACCATGTTGAAATTATTTTTGAGTGGATTCAACCCTTGGTATGCACTAATACCATGTTGATTTTTTACCACTCTACTCAACACCCAACAGTTAGCTCAAACAAATTCACTTTATCTACTAAAATCATAGCTGAGTAATCAACTAAACATGCAATAGAAGAATAAACAATGAAACCAAATCAAGCACACATAAACATCAATTTTGGGTAAACCCCTAGAAAAACCACGAAGGGAAAACCAGTTCAATGATGTTTTTATTAAGGTCAAATCATGGCCCCCGTAAAATGGAAAATGACCCACTAAGATAATGTTACACTATAGACAAACACAAAAAAACCTTTGCTGTTATATGCCCTATTCTTTCATGTTTCCCAAGAAATCCATGAATTTCCTTTATGTGACTCATGGACACCCGTGAATTTCCCTTCTATGGCCCACATATATCTATGATTTTCTAAAGTATGACCTGTTGATATGTACAGAAATCCCATATGACAAGATCTGTATGACTCTGCTCTTCCCTATGGATTCTATCCTCGTAAACCCACCTATTGTTTCTTCTACTCTCTCTCCTTCTTGACTTGTATGATCCCTAGACGAAAGTCCTTCTCCACCTATAGATATCTTGAATCATGATATTTTGTAATCCATCCCTATCATCAATACTTGGATGAACTCTATTCACCAAACTAGTGAGATCTCTTCACTCTAGTGTAAGAAAAAGTCCTTCTTTTCTCATACTGTAGTGTCACTTTTCACTACCAAGGCTTTCAAACCTCTCGCTAACCAATCTGTACATGTACTTTTACATAAAACATACAGAATTGTATAATCACATGCCCAACATCAACGAGATACATTTTAATTCTCGGAATAAACATATAGTTATTGTTATAATTAGACAATCAGTAATTCATTTACACAGCGGAAAACATGATAACAGATCTAGCACAGTCATGATAAAATGTGGTAAGAATATAATTAAACACATATCTTGTGACAGTGGAGAGATCCACCAAACAAATGCAGTCCTTCCATGAACCTCCCAGCCGTAGACCGCACTGCTCCTCAACTCAACAGTGGGTCACCCCCGAGCTGGGACTGAGCTCCACCCCAGGGAAAGGAATCCAGACTCAGGCTGAGGTTACAGGGAACTCAGTCACACACAACCACCAGGAATAATTCTCTTCCTCACAGACCACGCTCACTGCCCATAGACCCTTATTCCCCACATGCCTGTTCCACCCGAAGAGAGTGCACCTTCTCTGTCACTTGGATAGTCCTTTGGCTACCAGTCTCCCTTACCTTGGATTATAGGAACAGACCAGACCGGAACTCTCCGGGTTCTCTGGTAGCTACAGGGTTCCTTCCAAGAGCTCTCTCCTTCCTCTGCGCACTCTCTCACCTGGAGGGAGTCGCTCACAAGCCAACAAGCCTCACGTAGTCCAAAACTATGTGCCACATCAAACACAGGGAAATTGGACACAGGCTTCCCAAGAACCGGTTCAGTAGTCACAAGCTGTTCTCTCAGTCAAGATTTCAGAATAGGGCTCCATGCACAAGCTCACTCAGCTTTTCCTGGGAAAACAGAGACTCTTTCCCCAAATTAACATGGACATTTCTTTCAGGGAATGCACACATTGGTTCTCTCTCATAGGCAGACTCCACGGCTCTGGACAAGGGTAACACGTATTCTCCAGCACCCAACACAGGCTTCCTCCTTGGAACAAACATACATGAGGTCTCTTGTAGACTGGCTCATATGGCTCCTGCTCAGGCAGTCGGGTCGAATGGAATGTCCCCCCCCCATGGCTTCTCTTTTTTGTTTTATTTTCATGCGTCAGGGTGGACATTTTTCACCCTGGGAACTGCATGCGTTCCATCTGCATGCCTCCCTGTACACGCCTTTCCTTTTTTTTTTCTAGGAACTTAGGATAAAATAACATGCACATGGATTTTTAGGAAATAATATTAAAATATTATTCCAGGCCTAAGCCCCTAGGCTCAACACTCAGCCCCTTTCCCACCTTCCACCCCCTAGTTCCTTGCCCACTCTGTGGATGCTCAATCCCCCTTCACTCATTCATCGTGGTCGGTCTGCACTTGGCGGTGTTTATATTTTATTGATTATTCTGCATACATACAAGTACAACAGTAGGCTCCTACCCCCCAAACACTTAGGTTTCCTGACCTAACAAACACATAAGCCTTCCAGCTTATACAAAACTTGGCTCACCATCCTATAGAACATATTT
>JASDQU010011978.1:75472-88412 GCA_032191745.1 Picea mariana
ATGGTCTCCTTTACAATCCCAACATTGCTTAGGTGGTTGTCTTGGCCCTTGACTCCCTGTGTCAATAACTCTGGTTTCCTTATTCGTTTGCTTCCATTGTGGATTATTTTTGAATAACAGTGGCTTAGCTCCCTTCTTCCTCTGATCCATATTGAATTTCTTATTGTCTTCCCAAGCCTTTTGGAAAGCTGGTCTTGCTTTCTGCTGGTCATATAAGAATTTATCTCTTCTTATGGTTTCTTCTAATGCCTTGGGATAATCATACTGTATTTTGTCACTGATGAACGATGGAAATCCACTTAAGTACCATTGAATCTTGACTGTCTCATCCTTAATGAATGAGACACACTTCAACAGTTCCAAAAACCTTCTTTCATATTCATCTATGGTCATACTTCTAAGCTGAAGTTCAAAGAACTCTTTCATTTTCTTGTCATAGTATCTCTTGGTCAAGTATTTCTTCTCAAAATACTTCT
Organism: Picea mariana; assembly: GCA_032191745.1. Lineage (NCBI taxonomy): Eukaryota > Viridiplantae > Streptophyta > Pinopsida > Pinales > Pinaceae > Picea > Picea mariana. The sequence continues at coordinate 75,949 of JASDQU010011978.1, forward strand.
TGAATTCTCTCCAAGTAACACTTTTCTCTACAATGTGTTGTACCTGCACAAGTTGATCCCACCATATGGAGGCCTTTCCTTTGAGTTGATAGATAACGATTCTACCTTTAGCATAAGAAGAATAATTATGCAATTGAAAATACTTCCTCATGCCTAGCAACCATGTTTCGACATCTTCATCCTTCTTGTGCTCACCATCAAATGTAGGAGGTTTGATTTTGTTCATTTATCCTCAGAGCTCATCCTTCCCAAATTTCTTATACCTTCTGATAGGGGATAGACTTAAAATGTTGCCTACTCTCTTATGGGAATGTCTATGGGGATGATGGTGATGTCTACTATCACTTTTTACTTCTCCCTTCTCCTATGAAGATTTGTGACTCTCAGATCTAATTGAGTTACTCTCCTTAACCAATTTCTTCTCTATTCTATTCAAACCTTCCAATAGCTTCATGTTGAAGTCATCCTGCTGCTCTTTGGCTTTCATAGCTTTTCATTATCATCTTTATGGCTTTGGACATCCTTCTACAAATTCTTAATGGTCTCAGCCATATTCATATCTTCATTCCTTTCTTCTCCATGTCCATTGGAGTTCGTTCCTTCCATGCCCAAATGGACATCCATCCCTCTGCTCTTCTATGGATGACTATAATTCCTCTGTGCCTCTTCCATTCCTATGGACTCTGCACTGGTCTGTCCTGACCGAGTTGTTGTTAATTCTGCAAAATGTCCAGCCATCAAAACTAATCAGACTAACCAATCAACAATTCATGAGAATATGCACCATTTCGATTCAACATACACATCAACATTATCACTGTTGGTTTCCTGGTGTTATCACCACGACAATTCTAGATAATACCCAAGTCTCGAGAACGTTGACGCACAGTGCCTTCTAAGATACACTTGCGAAGGACAGTGGTTTTGTTGAAACCACTTTCGCCAAGACGCGGTATTACATGTCTCAACATGTCAAATCCACCACTCATGGAGCGGGTGATGCCTAGTCAGATCACCCTGCTCCATTCGTTCAGTACTTCACAGCCATGTGACGTCAGCTAAACGTTGCCATGTAACGAACTCAAAAGCTAATCATTCGAAATGGATTGGCCGAGCATGGCAGCCCAATGCTCTTGTACGTAATCTGTCTATGCTTCATAAATGGAGATCTATAATTACCACTCCCCAAGTGTGAAGATATTTGCGTATCCATAACTGTAGTAATATTCAAGCTACTCGACTTCCTGCTCTCTATAAAGACACATTTCGGTATCCCCAACCTGAGATACATGGACAAAGCTAAGTCGAGTGAGACTGGTTATTTGAGCAACATGTTAGGCTTTCCTGCGAATAAGGAGGAAAGGGTCCTTGCACACCTTCTAGAAACTAAGTTCCACACAGAGCCGGTTATAGACTCACGATTGGAAGTTAGGTTGAATCCCACTATAAATGATTTAGTCATCAATAGGCCATCCGCTAAGAAGAAAAGGAGTAAACAACATAAGAAGGAGGAATCTACGATTAAAGCTACCAGAAGTGTTGGAGAAAATCAAGCGGTCTTGTTAGGATCCTCTTTAAAGGCATATATCACTAAGCTGAAGTAAGTCTTCAACTAAGATAACATGTATCAATGAGTTTTGAACAACCGGTAGCGGAGGTAAAGAGTACTAGAGATGATAGGCTTGTTCTTCAACGACCCTTTTTACAACAAGCTAACTACTGTCATCACCCTTTTGTAATTTTGTGATTAATATGATTATATAAATACAGAAGCAGATTTTACACTGTTTTATTACAATTTCTACTTGGTGATGTTATGACCCTTGTTTTCTTTTATAATGTATCTTTTTTTTTTTTTTGTAATCTTATATTTTATTTTCATCTGTCTAAATCAGAAGAAATTAAAATTCAGAATTTTTTTTAATTAATGCTTCAATGCAGTTATGTGTTTATTTTTCTTTTATTATTATGCAATTTAAACTCACACTCCTCGCCTTCCAAGCGACTTCGCATGCATTAACTTGACCTATTCATTTATATTATCGTGCATAGCAATATTACAAGGTAAACACTTCTCCGCGCACCTAAATCTACTACGCGTTTCTTCTTCGTCGTACCAACTACTTACGCACACTATTATGGCGTTGTGCACCAATATCCACTGTGCATAGTTTTGATACTGCACACCGATATTCCACATGCATTTTCATCCTATGCATGCACCATGTCAAGTTTAACATATTCCTTCGCACTCAAATATATGTGCACACTACTGAATACACTGTCGCGAAACAACTTATACTCGTACTTATGCATGTACCAACAAAGCTCCTCCGCGTTAAGAAATACTTGCGCACCCCATGTGCACCTTACTATGTGTGTGCTTACTGCACAAGGCTAATTTTAGCATGTGCATATACACATAATAATCTTCCATGCGACGCCACAATTTACCGTGCACACTATCATGCCACAGTTTCCCGTGCGATGCCAAATTTACCACACACACCAGTACGCCAACCTTTTCCAAGGACACTCTATGAATCTAATTTTGGTCACTTTGAAGTTAATTTTCTGTGAATATTCACTTCGATTGCACCCTTCTGGTCCATCCAAGCTCAGTGTTGAATTGAGGCTCTGATACCATACTGTAACGACCCCCTCGACCATCCTGAGGCCGGGGTACGCCACTCTAGAGAAACCACTCATTCTCTGACGCCAGTCGGTAACATTCCCAACCATCAGGTCAGGACATGCTACTCTAGGGAACATCTTTCATTCCCATACTGCAGAACATACAATAGCATACCCAATAGTCAACTAAGCAATGCCACCTAAATTTACTCTTTAGACTGCATCCAACTAAAACATATACATACAACACGATCGCGAAAGCTTTCCATCTAACATAAACAAACAATTACTATTTGTAACACAAATTTTATATTACAAATAACAGAAATTACCGATATGCATCATCTACAGAAAATTACCCATAAGCACACAAGCATTCATAGTCACATATATGATAAAATCGTAACATGGGCATGTAAATAACAAAATAGCATATCCATATATCATACAATTGGTACTTATCTTAGAAAATTTGTTACCAACTTCTTACAGACAGTCCATGAACCTCCTAGCCATAGATTACATTGTTCATCACTCTCAACAGTGAATCACCCCCGAGCTGGGACTAAACTCCACCCAGGGTAAGGGGATTCCTATCTAGGCTAAGGCTCATGGACAACAGGAAAGACTCTGTCTCAGGTGCTCACTCAACTAATAGCCTACAACCTCTCATTCCCCACATGCCTGTCCCACCCAAGGAAGTGTTCTCCTTCTCTTTTCAACAGTCCCTCGACTACCCCACTTCCCTTCCAGGGCTTTAGCAACAGGTCAGACCGAAAGTCTTAGAGTGCTATAGCTATAGTTTAGCACCAATGGAAATCAATCCCCAACAATTCTCTCACCCAGAGAACTGCTCACGGGCCTGACAACCTGCTTCTTCAATCTTGGTCCAAGCTAACCAGGTACACCAACCAAAAGGGACGAGTAAACAGGTTTCGAAAAGGTGGAATGGCTGTCTCAAGGATAACAGAATGTATGAGTGAAATGGTCATGGAGTCATTAACTCGATAATTGAGTGTGTTTTTCTTGGAATCACTATGCACTCTCTATCAAAAATGATGGTCCGTCCAATGGTTCCCCCCCTCTCTTTGCTTTTCGTTCTTAAGGTCTCTCTCCTGAATAATCCCCCCTGAGCTAAGTTTCCCCACGATATGAATGCATGTCCCCAACTTGACACTTGTCATATTGGAATTTACTTTTGTCCACTTGTCCCCAACTTTAGAACTTAGGATAAAATTATCCATACTTTATGTTCTAGAATATTAATATAATATTCCCTTGACTTTTGGCCCTCCCTTTCCCTAACTGGTGAAGTTCATTCCTCCATCTCTTTTATCATGGTTGATCTGCGCGCAGTGATGTATTTTATATTAATCACGAGTCATGTACAAAGTAGGCGCATTAGCCCTTGACATCTAGGCGTTCCGGCCTAATACCAAACCATAAGCATTCCGGCTTATAATACCGACTCACTAGCCTATAATGCATATTTTATACACAAACGTTCCCTGACCTTAATATTGCGTGCACTTAATTACTGCGCGTTGTATTCTCTGTCTTTAGGGTTGTGCACACCTTAGTTACTGCATGCGGTATTCAGAAATGTGTGCATTACATCCCTTTACTATGCAGTATATGCGCACACCATGCCATGAAAGGTGTATTACAAAAATGATGTCTAAACAACTCACTAGGTTAAATATACTTGGATTATATTTACATTTGGGTTCGACTGAGGAATATTACAATATGACCCACGTATATGTATGGAAATATCGAACGAAAATCTCCATATGACTCTACTCTTCCCTATCACTTTTTTCCTATGAAACCCACCTGTGGCTACTTTTGCTTTCTCCCATTCTTCACCTGTATGGCCTCTATATGAAATTATGTCTCCACCTATCAAGATATTGAATCACAATCCTTTGTGATCCAACCCTCTCATCAATACTTGGATTAAATCTCTTCACCCAGCCAGTGATATCTCCTCACTCTAGTGTAAGCAAAAGTCCTTCTTTGTTCCTACACTCCTCACACTAGCAAAATTCCTTTGATATCCTTAAGCTTGGTCTCTCACCAAGTCTCTTGACATCGACCTCTCATAAAAAACGATTTCTCCTTTATCCCATCCTTACTTTTATAATGACGAGCTACAATCTTTTTATAATCTCCAAAGTGATCTATGGTTGAGATTACTTCTCACATTCACTTAATATTTAGATTACATGTTTCATTCTAAGAATGTCCTTAAATAACTAAATTCACTAATAAATACAATTTTACTTTAATTAATTCCTTTTAACTAAAGTAAATTCAAGACTGGAATATTTCAACAACTTCCATATGAAAAACACATGCATATGTGGAAGTACATGTATGATGCTACCAAAAACATCAACACTCCCTCTTAGCGAGGAAGGTTCTTCTCCCACCTAGATTTATCTCTATCTTCACTACTATATCCTCTACCATTCCTTCTCTCTAATATACTCGATTGGATACTCCCTTTGACATAGAAGTTATCCCTTCCATGATGTTCTGACCTATCTCTGAAGACTCACTGCCTCTGAACATTCTCCTAGAAGTCTCATGCTCTTAAGCATCCTCCATGGCCATCTCGTACCATGACTCATTCTTGACTGACTTGGAAGTATGCTCCTTCCCACCTGAATGTGAAGGTTGTCTCCCTCTGATCTACTCAACCTTCGAAGATACCTTCTCCTTATTCTCTATCACCATGTTGTTGGAAATTGATCTCATAGGATGGCCATTTATCCTATACAAGTTTCTCTCTTTTACTCCAAATATAGTTTCTTTGTCTGAGTTATATCCAATGGGAATGATAGACACCTTTCCATCCTGTAATTATACATCAAATACCTTCTTCCCAATCACTGAGACTAAGATCACACTCCTCTTGAGTTATGGCACCCATAACACATCCTGCACCCTCAATGTACCTTCTGACTCCATATGGAATGGTACCGTTCCAAATCCCTTCACTGCATGTTGGGTCCCCATACCAAATTCCACATGCATCTCTGATTCATACTCTATGAATATCTCTAACATCTCTCACACTCCTTCCATATCACATGTGGCTCCACTATATATAAACCATGCACTATCAGATATAGTTCACAAGGAAGTCTATGAAATAAGTAAGAACTATGTTTGTTCAAACTTCTTGCAAAACTCATTGAATTGAGTATTTTTTTATGGAGCTACATCTGAATTCATTTTATTTCCCCCTTCTTCCTGTGTGAAAATTTCCCTACATAATGTCAAAAATTGTGACATGCAAAGAACATCCCTTTGCTCATGTCCTTCTTCTTCTTTCCATATTGAGCGATCGACTCTTCACTACAAATCTTCCTAAACTTACCCTTCCTTTCTTGGCTGGAAAGAGAAAATTTCTCATCATGGATCCTCTTCAAACCATCCTTGGACTCTAGTTGATTCTCCTCTTGAATATAATCAGTCCATAGTCTATCAAACCATGACATTGTCTCTCCTGCACAAATCCCTTGCACAAAAGGTTCCCAAGACTTGGGAAGACCTCTCAATGCTACATTCACCAATTCAACATCATGCATTGTCTCACCAATATTTGAAAGATAATTTCGAATCTGTGTAATATTCATAAGATAATTTGCAACCTTGTCCTCACTCGACATCCTAACAACTTGAAGTCGGTGCTTCAAATTTACCAACCTGCCTATATTCTTGTTTTGGTATAGACTCACCAAAGCATCATAGATTTTATCGGCAGATGTCTTCTCATCAATGTGTAAAATCAAGTGATCCTTCATTGATTCTAGAAACACCCTCTTGGCCTTCACTTCCTTCTTCTTGTGAACTTCCAATTCCTATGGATCAGTAGGATTTGCAACCATATCCTCAACATACTCTTTTAGGTCAATCTCCTCCAATAGAAGAGGAATCCTTTCCTTCCAAGCCTGGAAGTTTGTTTCCCCTTCTAACTCATCCTCAATCTTCAATTTGTTCACCATATTCAACATCTAATATGATAACCCTTTGTTGGAACTACCCTGTGTTGTCTTGTATGACCTATCTGCGACTTGTCCTTATCTGACCCATGGATATCCATGACTTGTCTTTTTATAACTCACATATGTCCACAAGTTTCTACATTGTGAATTGTGGATGCCTCTGTATATTTGCAAAAACACTTGTTCTTCCCAGTACTATTTTTTCCCTAAAAATGTGTTTTTTTATTTCCCCTACGAGTTATTTACCTGATAATATTTGTCCTCTTGGTTTCCTCCCTTTAGAGACTGGGCTCCTTCTTTCCTTCAAAGCCTCAACTCTCATACCATGTTGAAATTATTCTTGAGTGGATTCAACCCTTGGTATGCACTAATACCATGTTGATATTTTACCACTCTACTAAACACCCAACAATTAGCTCAAACAAATTCACTTTATCTACTAAAATCATCGCTTAGTAATCAACTAAACATGCAACAGAAGAATAAACAATGAAACCAAATCAAGCACACATAAACATCAATTTTGGGTAAACCCCTAGAAAAACCACGAAGGGAAAACCAGTTCAATGATGCTTTTATTAAGGTCAAATCATGGCCCCCGTAAAATGGAAAATGATCCACTAAGATAATTTTACACTGTAGACAAACACAAAAAAACCTTTCCTGTTATATGCCCTATTCTTTCATGTTTCCCAAGAAATCCATGAATTTCCTTTATGTGACTCATGGACATCCATGAATTTCCCTTCTATGGCCCACAGATATCTGTGATTGTCTAAAGTATGACCTGTTGATATGTACAGAAATACCATATGAAAAGATCTGTACGACTCTGCTCTTCCCTATGGATTCTATCCTCGTAAATCCACCTATTGTTTCTTCTACTCTCTCTCCTTCTTGACCTGTATGATCTCTAGATGAAAGTCCTTCTCCACCTATAGATATCTTAAATCACGATATTTTGTAATCCATCCCTATCATCAATACTTGGATGAACTCTATTCACCAAACTAGTGACATCTCCTCACTCTAGTGTAAGAAAAAGTCCTTCTTTTCTCATACACTGCTCACACTAGAAAAATTCCTTCTTTTCTATCCTCAACCTTGGTCTCTCACCAAGTCTCTCGACCTCAACCTCTGATCAAAAGGGGTTTCTCCTTTACCCCAACCTTTCTTTTATGATTATGAGTTAAAATATTTTTCTAATATCCAAAGTGATCTATGGTTGAGATTACTTCTCACACTCACTTAAGATTTATATTACATGTTGCATGCTAATCATGTCCTTAAATAACACAATTCATTAATAAATACAATTTTACTTTAATTCATTCCTTTAAACTAAAGTAAAGTTAAGATTGGAATATTTTCGATAAATTTCACATGAAAAACACATGCCTATGTGGAAGTTCATGTCCAATGCTACCAAAAACATCAACAGTTGATATTTTTCTTAGTTGTTGTCCAAGGCTACAAAAATCCTCAACATGTTTCCTCCCGTGTATTCCATTGTTTCAGCCTCTTGAATGTTGTGGAAAGTCCTCACTATTTATCCTTTGTGAGGGTAGTCCCTATATAAGTGATTTCCCTTGCATCTCCAACATTTCACGATTTATTTCCTTGGCCTCTTCCCAAATGAATTTACAGTCTTGTGCTCATTTTGGGTTGATTGACCTTGCTAATTTTCTTAGTAGTTGTTATTGAAAAAGAGTGACTTAAAACCTTTCTATCTTTGATCATTTTTACCCTTCATCTTTTCATTCCAGGTCTTTTGGAAGACATGCCTCCCTCTTCTTTGCTCATAAAGATGGTTTACTCTTCTTATGGTTCCTCCAAAGTATTGGGGTTATCATATTGAATATTGTCACAATATAAAGAAGGTAACCCTCTTAGAAACCATTGGATTTTTACTTTTTCATCCTTTACAAAGTTGACGTACTTCAATAGCTCAAAGAATATCTTCTCATATCCATCCATTGTAATGCTTCTTAACTTGAGTTCCAAGAACACATTCATCTTTCTTTCAGAATAATGCTCAGAAAAATATTTTTCTTATAAGTATCCTTTGAACTGCTTCCATGAGATCCTCTTCTCATTGAGGTGCTTGACTTGCTTAAGTTCATCTCATCACATGGTTTCATTTCCTTGCAAGTGGTTGGTTGAAATTATAGCTTCTATCCGTGAGGGGTAATCATGTAGCTGGAAATATTTCTTCATTTATAAAAACCAAGTATTGGCCTATTCTCCCTTTATGTGCTCACCATTAAAATTTGGTGGCTTATTTTTCCTAAGTTCACCTTGCAATATGCCTTCCTTAGGCCTTCTTCTCTACCTCCTGACAGGAGAAACGCTTGGGATATTCTGTATCCATAAACTTGCATGAGATATTTTGGTGGATTTCCTTATAGAATTACGGAACCTACTCATGCTTGTTTACTTCTTGTGATTCCCATACTCCTCCCTTTTGCTATGGGATATGGATGATGACACTTTTCTATCACTAACTTCTTGCTTGGTTCCAAATTATTTGTTAAATTTCTTATGCAACATATTCAGACTCTAAATTATCTCTTCTTGAGCCATTGTAAACCTCTCATTATCTTCCCTATAACTATGCACTTCCCTATGTAGGCTCCTCATAGTCACAGGGTCATGCCTGCCTCTCCTTCCATTAGATTTTGTCTCTATTTTTCCTATATTTACATGTAGACATCTTACCTCCTCTTCATGTCTATAATACCATTGTACATCCTCCATAACTCCAACCCTCATATAAGAACCATAGCCGTTTTCTTGTTCCTTTAATTCTACAAAAAAGTGTGTGTAATAATTATTGTTAGCACATACATAACATAAAATATTTTAGCAATTAGAGTATAGATTATTATTCATCCCAAATTATGAAGGAAACAATGCACTGATTTCAAAATCTAATTCCTTAGACACATTACTATCTTAAACAACTCTCCAATGACTATAATCATGCCTCATTCTGAGTTCTAAGCTAAAAGTTACAACATTATCATGTTGCAATTTTCCACTCATTTACTACTACATAAATGATTTATTACTTTCTAAGAAATTTTAGTGCCCAATTCAAAATTCTAGGTTGAAATATGTCTTCTCCTCCTCACTATCTTTTCGGAAAATATTTTTTTACTCAAATGCAATCTCCAAGATGAAATTTATGGTCCAAACAACTTTTGACTATTTTTCCCAATTTATCTTTGTTTGATGCAGGTGCCTTATTTCTCTTCCTTCACATTTTACATACCCAAATTCCAAATATGGATACATGGTTGTCTTCTATTTTTCACAAGCTTTTCATAAACTACTCCTAAGTCTCAAAAATACTAATAAGCAAGTATTTTAGATATCATTTTCGAGAGTAAGTCATTAATGTATGACCCATATCCATGAGTATTAGTCGCAACTGACCAATAGTTCTCATGATTTGAATAGTCCACTTAGCACTTATTGCATCAGGTGATGCTCAAAAGGGTGAAGAAGTGGGATTGAAACCAACGAAATGAATCGCATGACATCAATAATCACTTCTGGGGCTTGCACCTAGTAACGAAGACTTCCCATGTGGTCACCCATCCTAAGACGCCCTTGGATCAAGCGCGCTCAACTTTAGAGTTTTCCCCACAATCAAGATCACTTAGCTTGCTACCCCATTTGCAAAACCTTAGCAAGTATTGTGTCTTATGAACTATCCAGTTAGAGCTCCCTTCACTCTTATTATTTAAGCATAGAGGGGCTTCCACAGTGCAACATATTAGATATCATTTTCGGGATTAACTGCGTAGATTAATTCATTAATGTCTGACCCATATTCATGAGTATTAGTTGCAAATGACCAATAATTATCATGATTTGAATAGTCCACTTAGCACTCATTTCATTGGGTGATTCTCACAGGGTTGAAGAAGTGGGATTGAAACCAACAAAATGAATCACATCGCATCAATCATCACTTCCAGGGCTTGCACCCAGTAATCAAGACTTCCTAGGTGGTCACCCATCCCAAGACGCCTTTGGATCAAGCGCGCTTAGCTGTGGAGTTTTCATTTCATAGTTAAGTGCACTTGAGCCAGAGGCGTCTTGGGATGGGTCACCACTTGGGAAGTCTTGGTTACCTGGTGCAAGCCTCGAAAGTGATGATTAATTCTATGCGATTCATTTCGTTAGTTTCAATCCCACTTCTTCACCCCTGTGAGCATCACTTGATTCAATGAGTGCTAAGTGGACTATTCAAATCATGAGAATTATTGGTCAGTTGCGACTAATACTCATGGATATGGGTCATACATTAATGACTTAATCTACATAGTTAATCTCAAAAATGATATCTAATATGTTGCACTGTGGAATCTTTTCTATGCTTAAGAAAGTATTTATTCCCTCTAGAAGTAAATTGGTGCCGAAATTTTACCCTTATTGTTTTAGCTATAAATTTCTCATACGAGCTTTGTTTTGCACTCAAAGCATCACATTGGATAACTCTCTCTGAGTTCTTTTATTTTAGATGAAAAAATAGAATGTGACTTTGTACAGTTTATTGTCGTGGGTTTTGATTGTCTAAAAACGTCATTTAGGGCCTCAAAATTACCCCATAAGTTCAAGACCTTCAAAATCCTGAAAAAATCATAGAAAATTGATTGTTTTCCTGCTATAAAAACCCTTAAATATGAGTCATTGATCTCAAAATTGGGTGAGATATGATTCATTGATTTGAAATCCATAGTTTATCGATGATCGACACTTTCCTTTGGAAAAAAAGAGTTTCTCATGAATCTCCCAGATGCTTGATCATCTTCCATCGACCATTGAAGAATCTATTGAAACCACTTTGGAACACATCTCTAAACTAACCAACCCAACCATCATCCATTGGACATCAAATACTTTCATTGGTGAATGAAACACACTGTCAATTCTACCAAACTAACCATCGAACATCGACCATTCTTTTTGACTAATGAAAACACTTCTCCAATTTGGCTAACCTAATCATCGTCCATTGGCCATTTCTTAGCTAACGTGGAAACTATCGACATGACATGACATGTGAATGTTGATGTGGCATGACATGTCATCCTAAGATTCCAACTTGGTTGATGTAGCATGAAATGAGGATGTTGACATGACATGACACATCATCACCCTCCTTCCTTTATCGGTGATCGACCATTTCTCTTGGACAAACTGACACCTCACTAAATCGGTCGACCTCCGACCATTGAAAAGTTCTCTTGCTTGGTTGAAATACTTTGCTAAATAATATGAACTGATCATTTTTCATCCACAATTTCCATTGGTGAATGAAACACTTGATCATCAGTCATTGAAAAAATCTCTTAGACAACTCCAACACTTAGAAATGTTTTTATCAAATCCCCAATAAATTAGGACCGTTGATATCCAAGCCAAGATGATCTTGACCATAGATCATATTCCCTTTTTAACCTATGAAAATTGATTTATACCATTGATATTCTCCACTTCAAAAACCCCCAAAATTGAATCGTGGCCATTGTGTTGATTAATTGGGTTAGTTTCCATTGATGTCAACCCTTGAAAAATGTCCAGTAGCGAATTCTGGTAGCACAAAGGTTTGGGTAATGGACCCAAGTTTGTATTATGGATAATGGTATGAGTTTTTCTATATTTTTAGGTAAGACTATTCTATATGGATAGTACATGCCATGAAATTTCTGGTGGTATGTGGAACGTCACATAACTCCTCACAGTTAGAGAGTTATGGCCATGTGAAGTTGGAGAACCCTCATGAGTCATCTAGAAGCCCCA
>JASDQU010011978.1:88462-101912 GCA_032191745.1 Picea mariana
AGCTTATACAAAACTTGGCTCACTAGCCTATAGAACATATTTACAATTCATTGCATATATCATGATCTGTAACGGGGCTCGGCCTTGGGGACACTACACATAAACTGCTCACACTAGAAAAATTCCTTCTTTTCTATCCTCAACCTTGGTCTCTCACCAAGTCTCTCGACCTCAACCTCTGATCAAAAGGGGTTTCTCCTTTACCCCAACCTTTCTTCTATGATTATGAGTTAAAATATTTTTCTAATATCCAAAGTGATCTATGGTTGAGATTACTTCTCACACTCAAGATTTAGATTACATGTTGCATGCTAATCATGTCCTTAAATAACAAAATTCATTAATAAATACAATTTTACTTTAGTTAATTCCTTTAAACTAAAGTAAAGTTAAGATTGGAATGTTTTCGATAAATTTCACATGAAAAACACATGCCTATGTGGAAGTTCATGTCCAATTCTACCAAAAACATCAACATATTGATATTTTTCTTGGTTGTTGTCCAAGGCTACAAAAATCCTCAACATGTTTCCTCCCATCTATTCCATTGTTTCAGCCTCTTGAATGTTGTGGAAAGTCCTCACTATTTCTCCTTTGTGAAGGTAGTCCCTATATAAGTGATTTCCCTTGCATCTCCAACATTTCATGAGTTATTTCCTTGGCCTCTTCACAAATGAATTTACAGTCTTGTGCTCAATTTGGGTTGATTGACCTTGCTAATTTTCTTTGTAGTTGTTATTGAAAAAGAGTGACTTAAAACCTTTCTATCTTTGATCATTTTTACCCTTCAGCTTTTCATTCCAAGTCTTTTGGAAGACATGCCTCCCTCTTCTTTGCTCATAAAGATGGTTTACTCTTCTTATGGTTCCTCCAAAGTATTGGGGTTAGCATATTGAATATTGTCACTATATAAAGAAGGTAACCCTCTTAGAAACCATTGGATTTTTACTTTTTCATCCTTTACAAAGTTGACGTACTTCAATATCTCAAAGAATATCTTCTCATATCCATCCATTGTAATGCTTCTCAACTTGAGTTCCAAGAACGCATTCATCTTTCTTTCACAATAATGATCAAAAAAATATTTTTCTTATAAGTATCCTTTGAACTGCTTCCATGAGATCCTCTTCTCATTGAGGTGCTTGACTTGCTTAAGTTCATCTCATCACATGGTTTCATTTCCTTGCAAGTGGTTGGTTGAAATTATAGCTTCTATCCTTGAGGGGTAATCATGTAGCTGGAAATATTTCTTCATTTATAAAAACCAGGTATTGGCCTATTCTCCCTTTATGTGCTCACCATTAAAATTTGGTGGCTTATTTTTCCTAAGTTCACCTTGCAAAATGCCTTCCTTAGGCCTTCTTCTCTACCTCTTGACAGGAGAAACACTTGGGATATTCTGTATCCATGAACTTGCATGAGATATTCTGGTGGATTTCCTTAGAGAATTACGGAACCTACTCATGCTTGTTTACTTCATGTGATTCCCATACTCCTCCCTTTTGCTATGGGATATGGATGATGACACTTTTCTATCACTAACTTCTTGCTTGGTTCCAAAGTATTTTTTAAACTTCTTATGCAACATATTCAGACTCTAAATTATCTCTTCTTGAGCCATCGTAAACCTCTCATTATCTTCCCTATAACTATGCACTTCCCTATGTAGGCTCCTCATAGTCACAGGGTCATGTCTGCCTCTCCTTCCATTAGATTTTGTCTCTATTTTTCCTATATTGACATGTAGACCTATTACCTCCTCTTCATGTCTATAATACCATTGTACATCCTCCATAACTCCAACCCTCATATAAGAACCATAGTTGTTTTCTTGTTCCTTTAATTCTGCAAAAAAGTGTGTGTAATAATTATTGTTAGCACATACATAACATAAAATATTTCATCAATTAGAATATAGATTATTATTCATCCCAAATTATGAAGGAAACAATGCACTAATTTCAAAATCTAATTCCTTAGACACATTACTATCTTAAACAACTCTCCAATGACTATAATCATGCCTCATTCTGAGTTCTAAGCTACAAGTTACAACATTATCATGTTGCAATTTTCCACTCATTTACTACTACATAAATGATTTATTACTTTCTAAGAAATTTTAGTGCCCAATTCAAACTTCTAGGTTGAAAGATGTCTTCTCCTCCTCACTATCTTTTCAAAAAATATTTTTTTACTCAAATGAAATCTCCAAGATGAAATTTATGGTCCAAAGAACTTTTGACTATTTTTCCCAATTTATCTTTGTTTGATGCAGGTGCCTTATTTCTCTTCCTTCACATTTTACATACCCAAATTCCAAATATGGATACATGGTTGTCTTCTATTTTTCACAAGCTTTTCATAAACTACTCCTAAGTCTCAAAAATACTAATAACCAAGTATTTTAGATATCATTTTCGAGATTAACTGCGTAGAGTAAGTCATTAATGTATGACCCATATCCATGAGTATTAGTCACAACTGACCAATAGTTCTCATGATTTGAATAGTCCACTTAGCACTTATTGCATCGGGTGATGCTCAAAAGGGTGAAGAAGTGGGATTGAAACCAACGAAATGAATCGCATGACATCAATAATCACTTCCGGGGCTTGCACCTAGTAATAAAGACTTCCCATGTGGTCACCCATCCTAAGACGCCCTTGGCTCAAGCACGCTTAACTTTAGAGTTTTCCCCACAATCAAGCTCACTTAGCTTGCTACCCCATTTTCAAAACCTTAGCAATTATTGTGCCTTATGAACTATCCAGTTAGAGCTCCCTTCACTCCTATTATTTAAGCATAGAGGGGCTTCCACAGTGCAACATATTAGATATCATTTTTGGGATTAACTACGTAGATTAATTCATTAATGTATGACCCATATCCATGAGTATTAGTCGTAAATGACCAATAATTATCATGATTTGAATAGTCCACTTAGCACTCATTTCATCGGGTGATGATCACAGGGTTGAAGAAGTGGGATTGAAACCAACGAAATGAATTGCATAGCATCAATCATCACTTCCAGGGCTTGCACCCAGTAACCAAGACTTCCTAGGTGGTCACCCATCCCAAGATGCCTTTGGATCAAGCGCGCTTAGCTGTGGAATTTTCATTTCACAGTTAAGTGCACTTGAGCCAGAGGCGTCTTGGGATGGGTCACCACTTGGGAAGTCTTGGTTACCGGGTGCAAGTCTCAAAAGTGATGATTAATTCTATGTGATTCATTTCGTTAGTTTCAATCCCACTTCTTCACCCCTGTGAGCATCACTTGATGAAATGAGTGCTAAGTGGACTATTCAAATCATGAGAATTATTGGCCAGTTGCGACTAATACTCATGGATATGGGTCATACATTAATGACTTAATCTACATAGTTAATCTCAAAAATGATATCTAATATGTTGCACTGTGGAATCTTTTCTATGCTTAAGAAAGTATTTATTCCCTCTAGAAGTAAATTGGTGCCGAAATTTTACCCTTATTGTTTTAGCTATAAATTTCTCATACAAGCTTTTTTCTGTGCTCGAAGCATCACATTGGATAACTCTCTCTGAGTTCTTTTATTTTAGATGCAAAAATAGAATGTGACTTTGTACAGTCTATTGTCGTGGGTTTTGATTATCTAAAAACGTCATTTAGGGCCTCAAAATTACCCCATAAGTTCAAGACCTTCAAAATCCTGAAAAAATCATAGAAAATTGATTGTTTTACTGCTATAAAAGCCCTTAAATATGAGTCATTGATCTCAAAATTGGGTGAGATATGATTCATTAAATTGAACTCCATAGTTTATCGATGATTGACACTTTCCTTTGGAAAAAAAAACTTTCTCATGAATCTCCCAGACGCTTGATCATCTTCCATCGACCATTGAAGAATCTATTGAAACCACTTTGGAACACATCTCTAAACTAACCGACCCAACCATCATCCATTGGACATCAAATATTTTCATTGGTGAATGAAACACTCTGTCAATTCTACCAAACTAACCATCGAACATTCTTTTTGACTAATGAAAACACTTCTCCAATTTGGCTAACCTAATCATTGTCCATTGGCCATTTCTTAGCTAACGTGGAAACTGTCGACATGACATGACATGTGAATGTTGATGTGGCATGACATGTCATCATAAGATTCCAACTTGGTTGATGTAGCATGAAATGTGGATGTTGACATGACATGACACATCATCACCCTCCTTCCTTTATCGGTGATCGACCATTTCTCTTGGACAAACTGACACCTCACTAAATCGGTCGACCTCCGACCATTGAAAATTTCTCTTGCTTGGTTGAAATACTTTGCTAAATAATATGAACCGATCATTGTTCATCTGTAATTTCCATTGGTGAATGAAACACTCGATCATCAGTCATTGAAAAATTCTCTTAGACAACTCCAACACTTAGAAATGTTTTTATCAAATCCCCAATAAATTAGGACTGTTGATATCCAAGCCAAGATGATCTTGACCATAGATCATATCCCCTTTTTAACCTATGAAAATTGATTTATACCATCGATATTCTCCACTTCAAAAACCCCCAAAATTGAATCGTGGCCATTGTGTTGATTAATTGGGTTAGTTTCCATTGATGTCAACCCTTGAAAAATGTCCAATAGTGAATTCTGGTAGCACAAAGGTTTGAGTAATGGACCCAAGTTTGTATGATGGATAATGGTATGAGTTTTTCTATATTTTTAGGTAAGACTATTCTATATGGGTAGTACATGCTATGAAATTTCTGGTGGTATGTGGAACGTCACATAACTCCTCACAGTTAGAGAGTTATGGCCATGTGAAGTTGGAGAACCCTCATGAGTCATCTAGAAGCCCCAAAAAGTCAAAGGGTTTGCAAAAGAAATTATTTAAATAATAAATTTAATGGAGAACTCCCTAAAATAAGGAAAGTGGGATGCTACATGAAAGTATAAATAAGCGGCAAGTATCTCTCATTTAATCACACTTGAATATCATTGAATATCTATTTTTCTGAAAGGTTATTTGGGAAGGTATTATTGATAGAGAAAATTGCAGCAGAAAAAGTGTGGCAGGAAAAGTGTGGTAGAAAAAGTACGACAGAAAAATTGCGGAAGAAAAAGTGTGGCAGAAAAATCGCGGTAGTAAAAGTGCGACAAAAAAAGTGCAACAGAAAAATCACGGCAGAAAATTCACAAGAAAAAAAGTGCGCCAGAAAAATCGCGGCAACAACATGGTTGGGGTCTATTTATGAGAGATATGGCACATCTGGTTTGAGGTATGTTTTGTGATCTAGGGTTTAGCTCTTGATATGGTATTGGATGTTCAGTATTGTTGCATATATCAGATTTGTTGAGGGATGCAATTGGTATTTTGTTGTTGGTATTAGGCGTACGGGTATTGGTCTTTTGGTTGTGATGTGTTGCTGAAGTTGTTGGTTTAGCTTGAGGCTACATAACAATGAGGTTGTGGCGCATGGTTTGATGTAAGGGTTTATGATATTTGGTTATGAATAGTGTGATGTATTTCTAGAGAAATTTTGATGGTTATATTGGTATATTTACTTGGTGTATGGTTGAGGTACATGGTTGAAACAAGTAGTTTATGATTTTGCACATACATGAGGTGTATACTTTATGATGTTGGTACATATTCATGAGTCATATTTGATGTGTATTTTATGCATGATTGGTACATATTTGGTGCATTTTTGATGCACTCATTGATGGTACAGGTTGAGGTACAGGTTGGTTCATGGTTGATGCACTTGTTTATGGTACATGTTGATTGTAGGTTGTTTAGACAAGTTATTGTGACAGGTTATTTGTACAGGTTTGGTGCATGGTTGATGCATTTGTTTATGGTACAAGTTGAGGTACAGGTTGATGTATGGTACATGTTGGCACAAGTTATTGGTACAAATTGTTATAGTTTGATTATAGTTTGAATGGTACAGGTTTACAACAGTATATCTCACAGTGATAGTGTGAGAGTGGTTCCATCATTCTACTTATACGTCAGGATTGTTCGACGAGGCAAGGAAAGGTGGTTGTAGCCACCTTCTGGTTGTAACCGAAGAACATAGGGGGTCATATCCTCCTTCTAATTGTAGCCATAGAATTGGGGAGTTGGAGCTTCCCTCAGGTTGTAGCTTGAGAAATTAGGGGGTTGGAGCCTCCTTCCAGTTGCAGCTAGAAAACAAAGGAAGTTGGTTTTTTCAATGAATGTAATTCTTCAAGACATATAAGAAAAATAATTTTGTGGTTTTCTCTCTCTTTGGGTTTCCACGTAAAAACACTGGTGTACTTTGTATGTGTATGATTGCTCATTTGTTCATTTACTCTACAATTATTGGATGATAATGCTACAAATATATATCACTTTCATTATATGGTTGAAAAGGTTTAAAATTCTCTATTTTTTATTCACCCCCCCTCTCAGTAATCCAACAATTGGTATCAGAGTAGGTTCCTTCAGAAATCAGTTTAACCACTGAAAGGTAGATCATGGAGACCAACAATATGTATAAAAATGGAATACTACAATTTGATGGAAAAAAGTATTCATTTTGGAGAAAAAGGATGAAAACATATATACAGGCATATGGATTTGAAATTTGGCAATCAATTGTAGATGGATACAAAGAAACAATAGTTTTGCCGACAAATGAAAAAGCAATGAAATTTGGGAAAAATAATTCCAAAGCCACAAATTCACTTCTGAATGGTCTTTGTGAATCCGTATACACCAAAGTTATACATTGTAAATCCACTAAAGATATTTGGGACAAGCTCCAAAATATTTATGAAGGAGATTCAAAATTCAAAGCAATAAAGCTTCAAACTTACATAAGTCAATTCGAAAAACTAAAGATGAAGGAAGATGAGAATATTGCATCTTCTTATGGGTCCATGAAACAATAAATGAAATCATAAGATTGGGAGAAGAAATTAAAGAATCTGTAATTGTTCAAAAGGTACTACTATCTCTTCCTACAAGATTTGAGCCTAATATATCAACACTAGAAGAAAAATAAGATCTAGACTCAATAAACATGAATGAACTACATGGAATCTTCACAGCATATGAAATGAGAATTAAACAGGAAAATCCAGATATAAAAGAAGCAACTTTGAAAGCATCCAGAAGGCCAAAGAAAAAGGGAAAGGAAAAATAAAAAGAACATAGCAACAACAGTGACATCTCGGAAGATGATGAAGAAATGACCAACTTTGTTAGAATATTGAATAAGGGAACCAACAAAAGATATAAAGATAAGTTTCCATTGATTTGTTTTAATTGTGATGGTATTGGTCATTTTTCTAAAAATTTCCTCATAATAAAAATAAGAGGAATGATGAAGATTACTAAAATAGAAAACACACATACAAAGGAAAAAGAACCACAAAGAAAGCTTTCAAGAAAAGCTTATGCACCAAAGAATACATCTCCTCATCGGATGAAGATGAAGTCATTGACAATGAGACATAAAGAGTTATATTCATGGCATTACGAGACTTTGACAAAGAAGACACCAAAAAAGAATATGAAGAGGCTGAAGAATAATATGAAGAAGAAGAAGTTGACTACCAAGAATAATTGTTGTGTTCCATAGAAGTTATAAGAAGCGAGAATAAGAAAAACAAGAAGCTACAAGTGGAACTAGAAAAGAAAGAAGACACTCAGAAACTAGAAGAAATGTTCACAAATTTGAAGGTTCAAATAGAAGAAGATAAAAGAATTGAATAAGCACTCAAAGAACAACTAGAAGAAAGAGATAGGATCATTGGAAATTTGGAGGCAGATATTGTCACATTAAGAAAAGATATTCAAAAGAAAAATATGCAAAAAAACTCAAAAGTTTTGGATGACATTATCAATAGTCAAAAACCTCATCATGACAAGTTCGAACATGGATACAATCAGACGGAAAAGGGATCAATATCCAAAACAACAAAAACAGAAACAAATCCCAAAATCTATGCAGAAACAATCAAAGGGGATAGAAAGACCTACAAGGAAGATTATAGGGACACTCCTCCACCAAGAAGATTTAGATTTCAGAATCAACAACCGACAGATAGGCCTCAGGAAGAATAAGCATTCAGAATATCTTCAACTCCCAAGAACAAAACGATATTTGTTTGTTTGTGTTATGCATGTAAGAATTTAGAACATAAATCTATGAATTACAGAGCTAACAACAGGAACATAAACAACTTTGAAAGTCATTTACAAAAGGGTTATCCAAGAAGGCCTAGTGAAACAAAAAGAATAAGTTACAACATGTTTGAATCATTGAGGATTGAAGTGGAATGTTACAAGTGTAACCAATTGGGACACATGGCCAAAGATTGCATAATGACAGTTCCTTCTGGAGAACCACAACATAACAACAACAGTCATAGACAAGAACCTCATAAGAGAAATTGGATAAGAAAGAAGAATCAATATAGAAACAAAGAATGCACACTCGCTCTACAAGCTAAGCAGAAGAAACATGGTTGGTATGTTGACAATGGTTTTTGAAAACACATGACATGTGATAAATAAATGTTTCTTACATTAATAAATGAAAGAGATGGATCAGCCTCCTTCGGAAATGACGATTCAACTAAAATAATTGGAAAAAGCACAGTCAGAATTGGAAACAAGAATACCAAGGAAAAAAATGTTCTACTAGTAGAAGATATGAAACATAATCTTACAAGTGTGAGTCAAATGTGTGACCAAGGTCGTAAAGCTACTTTTGATTCACAAAAATGAGAGATAAGAAAATAAGGTTCAGGAAAATTGATTGCAACAGTTGCAAGAACTTCAAGAAACATATATGTACTAAGTGAAATTGGAAATGAAAAGTGTTGTCTAGGAAAGAAAAATGAAATTTGGCTATGACACAGAAGAATGGGTCACATACACTTTGATAACCTTGTCAAAGTCAGCAAAAAGGAAGCAGTTAGAGAAATTCCCTAGATTACGAGACCAACCAACACTTTATACAAGCATTGTCAACAAAGAAAGCAAACAAAGAACAAGTTTAAATCAAAAGAATATTCAACGACAAGACCACTGGAAATTGTGCATACTGATCTAGTTGGACCAACTACAACAAAGGGTTTAAAAGGTGAGAAATACTTTATGTTATTAGTTGATGATTATACAAGAATGACTGCATTTTTCTTTCTCAAGAATAAGTCATAATCGTTTGAAAACTTCAAGGTCTACAAGGAAATGGTTGAAAATGAAATAGATTCAAAAATCAAATTTTTGAGATATGATAGTGAAGGAGAGTTCACTTCAAATGAATTTATGGAATACTGCAACATGCATGGAATAAAAAGGAAATTCTTCATTGCTAGGACACCTCAACAAAATGGATTTGTTGAAAGAAAGAATAGGACAACACAGGAAATGGCTCGAAAAATGTTAATGGATTCCAAATTGATAGATATCTTTTGGACACATGTAGTGCATACATTGGTTCACATTCAAAACAGAGTAATGCTTAGAAACACTACTGACAAAACTCCCTACGAGCTATGGAAAGGAATACGAACAAATGTGAAGCACTTCAGAGTATTTGGAAGCAAATGCTACATCAAAAGAGAAGATAGTAGAATGGGAAAGTTTGACTCTCATGTGGACAAATGAGTACTTGTTGGTTACTCAAGTACAAGGAAAGCATACAAGTGTTACAATTTTAGTTTGAGCAAAGTTGTGGAAATCATAAATGTAACAATTGATGAAATGGGTGGATGAGAATTAAAGGAAGAAGAAAATGAATCAATGGAACAACTTTACGAAGAAGAAGAAGTAGAAGGGGAAGATGAAGAGGATCAGATAGAATTAGAAGAGAAATTTCAGCAAGTGCCTCCAAGGACACCTAGCAAATGAGTACAGAAGAATCATCCTTCAGATCAGATTATCAGAAACAAAGATGCATGGGTTGAGACTAGAAGAAGAATTCATTCACCAGAACAAACTCCACCTAGCACTCTCATTTACGATTGAACCAAATAATTTTGAGGAGGCTAGCAAGGATGAATTTTGGAATAAGGTCATGGATGAATATTTGGATCAAATAGAGAAGAATGACACTTGGAAATTGGTTCCAAGACCAAAGAATAAGAATGTGATTCGCACAAAGAAGGTATTCAGAAATAAATTAAATGAAGATGGACATGTTACAAGGAACAAAGATAGATTGGTATGTAAAGGATACACGTAGGTTGAAGGAATCAACTTTGAAGAGACATTTTTTCCAGTTGCCAGAATGGAATAAATCCTATTTCTCCCTTCTTATGCATGCTCCAAGAATATTAAAGTGTATCAGATGGATGTGAAGTCAACGTTTCTGAATGGGGAACTTGAAGAAAAAGTCTACATTGAACAACTGGAAGGATTTAAGTTGTCAGAGAACGTAGATTATGTGTGTAAATTGAAGAAGGCCTTGTATGGTCTAAAACAGGCTCCTAGATCATGGTACACTAGACTGGATAAATATCTACAACAGGAAGGGTTCAAAAAAACAAGTGAAGACAACAACCTCTACATCAAGCTAACTCAAGATAGGATTTTATTAATTGAATTTTATGTTGATGATATTATTTTTGGAAGTATTGATGACAAGTTAAGCCAAAAATTTGCAAAGAATATGCAGAATGAATTTGAAATTTCATTACTTGGAGAACTATCCTTCTTTTTGGGTCTCCATGTACATCAAATCTATCGAGGAATTTTTATTTCTAAAACTAAGTATATCATAGAAATGCTAAAGATCTTTGGAATGGAAGATTGCAAACCAATTACCACTCCTATGCAAACCAATTGCAAGTTGAGAAAAGTTGATGATTCAAAGTCTACATACTAGAGGCAATATATGTCAATGATTGGTAGTTTACTATATGTGACACCATCCAAACCATATGTAATGCAAGAAGTTAGACATGTGGCACGATTTCAAGAAGCACCAAAGGAATCACAAGTATTATCAACGAAGATAATTTTCAGATATCTCAAAGGAACACAAAATTTTGTATTATGGTATCCAACAAGAAAGGATCTATTACTTATTGCCTACACAGATGGAGATTGGGAAGGTTGCATTGATGAACAATGAAAAACTAGTGGAGCAACGTTCTACTTGGGTGAGTGTTTAATATCATGGTTAAGAAAGAAAAAATCATCAATATCCTTATCTAGAGCCGAGGCAGAGTATATTGCAACAACATCATGTTGTACACAGGTTCTATGGATGAAAAAAACTTCGATAGATATATAGGTTGAGTATGATGATCCCATTCCAATCTATTGTGATAATACAAGCACCATCAGTATCTCAAAGAACCCAGTGATGCACTCCAAGACAAAGCAAATTCCAATCAAGTATCACTTTCTACGGGAACAAGTTGTAGAGAAGAACATTAGAGTTGAACATGTGGGAAGAAAATAACAAGTGGCAGATATATTTAAAAAACTGCTTCCAATAGAATTCTTTGAGTATCTTCGCCAAAGAATTAGAGTAATTTATACTCCAAAATGAATTCTTTTGAATGCTTATTTTATATGTCTTAGATTTACATGAGGAAGCACCATAAAGAGGAAAATTTGGTTTGGGAGATTAGTTTCAGGAAGATTTCAGTCAGGGGGAGAAACCCTAGATGGAAAGATACCTTTTCCATTGATGAAAAAGGGGGAGATATTTATCAAATGCAAAGATAAAATTTCTTGGAGAAAGAGCACAGGGGGAGCATGAGTGATATGAATTCAGTATTGCATCAAAGGGTTTCCATCAATTCCAAAGGGGGAGATTGTTGATTAATTGGGTTAGTTTCCATTGATGTCAACCTTTGAAAAAAGTTTGGTAGAGAATTCTGGTAGAAAAAAGGTTTGGGTAATGGACCCAAGTTTGTTTTATGGATAATGGTATGAGTTTTCACATATTTTTAGGTAATACTATTCTAGATGGATAGTACATGTCATGGCATTTCCATTGGTATGTGGAACGTTACGTAACTCCTCACGGTTAGAGAGTTATGGCCATGTGAAGTTGGAGAACCCTCATGAGTCATCTAGAATCCCCAAAAAGTCAAAGTGTTTGCAAAATAAATTATTTAAATAATAAAGTTAATGGATAACTCCCTAAAATAAGGAAAGTGGGATGCTACATGAAAGTATAAATAAGAGGCAAGGCTCTCTCATTTAATCACACTTGAATATCATTGAATATCTATTTTTGTGAAAGGTTATTTGGGAAGCTATTGTTGATAGAGAAAATTGTAGCAGAAAAAGTGTGGCAGAAAAAGTGCGACAGGAAAATTGCAGTAGAAAAAGTGCGGCAGAAAAAACATGGCAGAAAAAGTGCGGAAGAAAAATCACACAGAAAAAGTGCAACAGAAAAATTGCAGCAGAAAAATCATAGCAAAAAATTCGTGGAAGAAAAAGTGTGACAGAAAAATTGCGGTAGAAAAAGTGTGGAAGAAAAATTGCGGTAGAAAAAGTGCACTAGAAAAATCACGGAAAAAAAAGTGCAACAAAAAAATCGCGGCATGAACATGGTTGGGGTTTATTTATGAGAGATATGGGACATCTTGTTTGAGGTATGTTTTGTGAGCTAGGGTTTAGCTCTTGAGATGGTATTAGATGTTTAGTATTGTTGCATATATCAAATTTTTTTAGGGATACAATTGGTATTTTGTTGTTGGTATCAGGCATATGGATATTGGTCTTTTGCTTGTGATGTGCCACTGAAGTTGTTGGTTTAGCTTGAGGCTACATAATAGTGAGGTTGTGGCACATGGTTTGATGTAAGGATGTATGGTATTTGGCTATGGATAGTGTGATGTATTTTTAGAGAAATTTTGATGGTTATATTGGTATATGTACTTGGTCTATGGTTGAGGTACAATGTTGAGACAAGTAGTTGATGAGTTGGAACATACATGAGGTGTATACTTTATGATGTTGGTACATCTTGATGAGTCATAGTTTATGTGTATTTAATGCATTATTGGTACATATGTGGTGCATGGTTGATGCACTCATTGATGGTACAAGTTGAGGTATAGGTTGGTGCATGGTTGATGCACTTGTTTATGGTACAGGTTGATTACGGGTTGTTTGGACAGGATATTTGTACATTTTTGGTGCATGGTTGATGCATTTTTTTATGGTACAATTTGAGTTACAGGTTGATGTATGGTACATGCTGGCATAGGTTATTGGTACAGGTTGTTACAGGTTGATTGGTACATGTTTGCAGTAGTATACCTCACAGTGATAGTGTGACAATGGTTCCATCATTCTACTTCTACGTCAGGGAGGTTGGACAGGGCAAGGATAGGTGGTTGTAGCCACCTTCCGGTTGTAGCTAGAGAACATAGGGGGTCGTAGCCTCCTTCTGGTTGTAGCCAGAGAATTGGGGAGTTGGAGCTTCCCTCAGGTTGTAGCCT
>JASDQU010011978.1:104703-115125 GCA_032191745.1 Picea mariana
ATGGGGTGCCCCACTGGATGACTGAAACCCTAGTTGGTTCGACCATGATGAAGGAGGCCTCCAAATTCTCTGAAACTCTCCAAGAATATAGATCGGGCGAGGGTAAGAATAACCCAGGTGCCTGAATCTCCAAGATTCCTCTCAATCTCCGTAGATCTGAATTTCCCACTGAATGGGGTGCCCCACTGGATGACTGAAACCCTAGCTGGTTCGGCCCTGATGAAGGAGGTCTCCAAATTCTCTGAAACTCTCCAAGAATATAGATCGGGCTATGAGAATCCCGTGGGAGAATTTTTAGACTCATATCTCAAGCAGATCTCCCTAGATTTGAGTTTTACTGAATTACAAGACGTCCCCTATGGCTCCAAGACGTCCCAATCTGCAGACAAATGTAGAATGATGATAACCCTCCAGAAAATCCCTCAAACTGATGGTCCTCCCCCTTATGAAGCACTAGATGGAGATGGGCTGAGACTAGAATGGTGTGGAGGAGTCTTTCATCCCCGAGACCAAGCTGCGAAACAAGGTGAGTGGATATTTCACCACTGAGTTGCTCACAGGGGTTTGTACAACAAACCCCCAAACTGAATGCTCAAGAGCAATAGAAAATTCTAATCCGAAACCAGAATGAGTAATAGGTGCACCCCAACCTCTTACTTATACTTTTCCTTCTAATTCTTTGTTGAGTTAGGTTAACTCCCAGGGTTAATCTTCTATTCTTCTGTTGAGTTATCTTTTACTCCTTTCCTTTTCCTTTCTTAAGTCAACTTAAAGATATAGCTTTTAACTTCTTGACTTTCCCCCCTTCAGTGTGAGACTATGACCTAGTGGGGGTGCCCAGGCCACTGAGTCTCCTCATTACCTATCTAAGAGGTGGGGGACATTACACATAATCCTACCATTGCATTGGTGTATATATAATTCTAAGTGTCACTTGAGGAAAAATTGTACAACTTATCTTCATAAATTATGTGTTCTAAGAAATATCAATCATCTTTTATGAAATTTTTTGCATGTAATTTATTATCCATACTGTTATGGAAAAAATATCTCCGATGGATAGTAATATCTCTCTAGGATCTTCCTATTGATTCTAGATAGATAGTGAGCTACACTTCTATTTATTTCCTTAGATTGAAACAATATGTTTCTTATTTTATGATAAGAGATAGTAAAGAGGCATACCTTTTCCTTTGAAGGTCTTCCTCGCATGTCCTCAGCTAGTGTAGTCCTAGAGATCCAACTCCAAGATCCTTCAACATGCTACCTTCACATAAGAGACAAACAATAGCAATCTATGAATTCTCTTTAGCATTAGGAAATCAAAATTCATCTAAATATTTCATGATCTATGAATTAATAAATCGGATCTAACATATATTATTGAACATGAACAATATGAAAGGGGAAATCCAATGATCTATATATGAAAATGAAAGAAATAAATCAATATCATTTACCTTAAGGCGTGGATTCATTCCTCCTTTCTCCTACTCATATTTTCAACCAATCTAGGAAACCTGACTACAATTGATGTAGAATGGATAATAACCTCTAAATTTTGGTAGAAAACTTTGTGAATGATTCGTCCTCCCATACTCAAGATTGACCTTCTATATATATATTTTTTGAAGAGGCTTGGGAGATATTTTAGATCTTATAGAAACCAATGGAGATTCAATTTCTATGAGTTTCAAGGATCATTCCATGAAGAACCAACTAATCCATCACTTACCTCTTTGAAACTATGCTAATTGAGAAGGCTACAAGGGATGTTGTGGGTTGCACATTTTTTACTAGTGACTAGTCATGGGTTGTCATATAGATGACTAGAGACTAGTAATGGTTTTCCGATGTATGACTAGAGACACCCTTCAAAACTAGTTGAATCATGAGTTGAGGGTTTTGTCTCAACAATAATCTTCTACTAAGTTCCCCTTCACACCATAGGGTGGAATTTAAGGCTATAACAGATTCCCCCTAATGTGTGAATTCAAGAAAGGAATGTATGGTTGAAACACATTATAGAACAATGTCACCAATGTGAGGCAGCATGAGGAGAGATAAAAGAGGTATGAAGTCCAAAGAGTAACTACAATAAAATACCAAGGATAAATAAATGTATAGACCATCCCCAAGGTATAAATACCTATAATTTGAAGAGTATCAAAGCATGACCGCTTAAACAAAACACCATGGATACATGACATGAAATAAAAGACGATGGACATGAAATAATACATGGTGGATCCATGTCATAAATGATATTATAGCCACAAAAAAATACAATGTGGATTTATGTCACAACATATACATCAGGAAGACAACAACCACTAAGGAGAGTGCCTCTGAATTCTTCAAAGTACTCATTCTTGTATGGATTTTTTACCCTGTAGGAGTTGATCTCCCTTGGGTTCTACCAACACCTAAGACAAGAATAGAGACATAAAGTAAGGATGTTCCTAGATCTAATTCATACATGAAAATAACCAGGGATTAGGATGAAGAGGATATCTACCTTATTTTCGAAGGTTGTCCGTGCACACTCCTGGATGATCCCTTTCGTGAAGGTCCTCTTTTTTCCTAGTATCTTGACACTACACATAGGAAGACAAATAACTCCCAAAGATCAAAGAAATAATGCATGGATTGACAAAATATCTAATAGTATATCATAACACATAATTATACTAATTATCTACCAATGAATACATAAACTTATATGAACAATTGGATAGAGGGAAACATCCAGTTTCTCTTCTATTAATCAAAGAATAAATATTAAAACTTACAAACATGTAGACTAAGGAGATGGCCTCCTTCCAACATCCTTACCCAAGTCTTGCAACCAAATCGTCGGAGTAACTTTGCTAGATATTTCCTCCTCCTTTTCCATGGGAAATGAATTTTTCTTATATGGGTTTAGGGATAAGGCCATATAGTTATTAGGATAATATTTTTGGGCTCATAATGGAAGGCTTATTGATACTAAACCCCAAAACATCAGCGGAAAATCTCATCCTTTCGAACAAAACAAAAAAATGGAGCTTCTAGACCTGATCGCTCCCTAGACACATAGACAGAGTGACTGATCTCCCTTTGTCAAGCCATAGGTTGTGACCATCCTTTTCTGGTCACTCCTTTAATGAAGGCAAGGGGTTACCAAGAAGAAACTCAACTGAAAACCCACAAAAAAATTGGCAAGTTTTAAGGGTCAAAATGAGGGGTTTCTAGAGGATAATGACCTAGTGATTAGGTGATATTTAGGTGATAATGACCTAATGATTAGGTGACCAATAACTTTATAATATATTCCCCCTAAAGTGTGAGGTTGGAGGAGGTGTCTAATGGCCAAAATAATTTATAAATCAAGTTGCAGAGCTTTGGGCAAAGAAGCTTGGACAAAATAATCGTTAGTCCTGCAGAAAAATATCCTCGAGGCATGCATATCCATGTTCAGTAAGAAAGACAAGAGAACAGATTCCATAAATATAATGCATATCCATGCATGACACAAGTAAGGGGATGATGGAAACAACATAATACACTATGGATCCATCAAGAACAAATCATGACTCAATCATGGCCACAAAAGTATACAATGTGTATCCATGCAACACGCAAGTGAAATCATAGCCATGACCAAGTACAAATGTGGATCTATGTCACATCATATAAATCAGTGAGATGACTCAATAAATAATAAATTTGTGAAGTGCTCATGAATATTCTCCATCACAGCTTGGGAAATAATATCCTTTAACAGGAGTGTGATATTATCCCAAGGTATTCATCCTTGATCCAAATTGTATGAATATACAACATGTCAATAAATGAGTTAAAGTCGATCATGGTAGAAACTGTTTGACTACTGGTCATTAATGTATACCATTAACATATGTGAGGGAATCCACCAATGATGATTATGGAATCCAAGATACATAATACAATCTAGAAAGTGTGAATAAAGGAGTTGACGTTGAACACTCATAGATTCATTCAATAGGATCCAATAATGTAAACCCATTGTTGAAATGCAAGGAGAGATTCCAATGATGTCTGAAAGGCCCAAGGTATTTATGGGTTTCTAGATTTCAATCGTGGATAATGAGCTCAATTCGACAAGGTGAAATCTGTAAAAGGAGGGCCTTGATGTATCCCCCATAAATCGACATGAAACATGTAAATATATATGGTGTGAAAATCATAATAATGGAGCACAATTGACATAGGGATGGTCGGGATAAACAGACTAAAAGGAACTGTAGGTGGCCAACACATGTAAAATTCCCTTGAATATGTATGCAAGAAAAATAGCTTGAATCAACAACATTAACTCAGATGAATACCATAATAATGGTCATGGACCTATTAGGGGAACATGAAATACGATGCAAATGGTGGTCAATGAGAAAGAATGGATGACCCGACAGTTATATATGATGATAGAACATGTGCATTGTTCAAGGGAGACTCAAAGTAGTAATTACTACAAGATTATGAAGATAAAAAGACAGAAAAACCCTCTAAAAATTCCCCACCATGAGTTGTGAGCACCTCTTTCTAGTTTTACGAGGTTGAGAAGGATAAAAAATGCTTGATATAACTCATCTGGAAATGAATCCCTCGACATATTTTTATTTAAATTGAAGAAGGATGGGTTCGGTCCCAGATGGTTCCTTTAATGTTTGGTTTTATGAGTCTAAAGAAGGTAAAATCAATGGTCTTTTCATGTTTAGAGATTCTAAAAAGGTCATAAAGAAGACTCCATAATGAAATTTTTTGTAATGTTAGTCTACACGGTCTGGAAAAGTATAAAACAATTCCTAGGAGACCTCTCCTAACCACAATGGATAGGGTGTTCAATTTTCATAAATAGTATGATGAGAATGAAAAAGAGATAAACTACCTCTCATAAGATGTTCTTTCTAATTCACTTTAACGAGCATGAAAGACTACAAGATCACTCAACAATGTTTTCATTTTTTGAAGTGTTCGAAAAGAGCTTAAATAGTTCTCCATAATGAGGTTATTTTTTGTAATTAGTCCATCGGGCCTGAAAAAGGGTAAACATATACCAGGTGGGCATATTTTCAAATGCATATAACGAGTGTGAAAAGACAAGCTTACTCATCAATCTTTTCTTATCTAAAGAGTCTAAAAAGAACTTAAAGGAAACTCCAAAACTTCCTTTTTCGTATATCTTTTACGAGTCCGAAAAAGTGATAAAAGTATACTTGGTAACATATTCTCATGTCTTTGCGAGCATGAGAAAGAACAAAGACTAAGATCGGTAACCTATTCTCATGTATTTACAAGAATGATAAAGAACAAAGACTAAGATTGAGATTAGTTTCATTTTTACACATGCTTGAAACAAAGTAAAACTATGCTTGGGTAGGTTTCATTTTTCGCAGGCTTGAAACTAGGAAAACTATGCTTAGAACTAGTTTCATTGTTTTAATGAGCTTAAAACCAAAAAATAATTGTTCTCAACACTTCCCAATGTAAATTCCAAAGGTTGGTGGTTGGTACTTTTCCCCCATCTTGAGAAGATAGCGGCTTAAATCTAGAATGATGATCAAAGGTTGGAGACATGCCCCCCAAGCTTTGTTCCATTCACTGACTGTTCTCCTATCGCCAATTTCTATACCCAATAGACTCCTGGTTACTAATAGGAAAAATTTTTACTAGACAAGGAGGAAGAAAAAGGATCAATTGATCGAGGTGGATGGAATGAATATTCAACGATGAGTTGTAATGGAAGACTCAACTCAATAGGAGAAGCGATTGTTTCATTTTTTAACGATCTTGACACAAGAAAATAACTATGCTCATAAGGGTATGTTTCATTTTTTTAATGATCTTGACACAGAAAAATAACTATGATCGACGATCCGTTTCATTTTTTAACGAGCTTGAAATACAAAATAAAATATGATCTTTGTTGGGTTGGATCCCCGGACCTTTGTTTCATTTTTTAATGAGCTTGACACAAAAATGGGAACCATGCTCATAGTTATCATCTTGATCATGGATTCCAAGAGGATAACACTCCAGAAGGAATTCATTTCAAGGGACATACCTCGATCATGGCTTCGAAGAGATCTTCTATAGATGAAAGAACAACACTCTAGAAGGAATACATGTCAAGGAGAGCGATAGGGGTAGGGAGATAAAGCTCTAAAATCCCTATCGAAGATATCACCTTGTCAACCACTATATCGAAGTAAGAAGAATGGAGATATTCCTTCTCATTTGTTTTTGAATACATGAGACAAGTTGCCACATAATTATCATGTGGCGGGACAGATGAAGCTGGCATATAAGGACCATTCAGGGAAGACTGATTGTTGGTAGCCAAATTAGGAGCAACAAATGAAATTTGATCGATGGTCATTGTTAACACTGAGTAAATTGTTGGGTTGAAGAAACAATCTACAAAGGTAACCTAAAAGCCAACTTTAAGACTGGAAACTAGCTTTTCCAATCTATATAGGGCTCTCTCTGAGACTTGATATCTGATAGATAGGTTTCTCTAAAATGATGGCTATATTTAGAATTTTAAGGTAATTTTTCAAGGTCCGCTGACAAAATATTTCTAGGGCTATGGAGTCAACCTATGAAACCAAAGAAAACAATGTTTGGTAGATAGAAATCCTCAGAGTAACAAAGGATAAATAAGGTGATGAACTTCATTGTTTAATTTGATCATGTAGGGTGAAATAAGAAAAGAAACATACAACATGATCAAAGCACCACAAAGGATGAATTCCAACCTTAGTTGAGAAGATAGACATAATTTAAATCAGCTAATTCTAGAGCACCATTAGATGAATTATGGACTTTTAATTTAATGATTTAAAGAGAAGAAATGTGCAGATGAAAATAAGTACATAAAGAATACATACAAAGAAGAGTACAATCTTCCGATCACCACCATTAGAATCTTTTTCTTAAGGAATTCATGACTTCTGCATTTGTATTTCTTTAGATTCAGAAAATTACATTGAGGACCAAAATGTCTCTACTTTTGCCCGTGTGCCCCATTTTTTACATCAAAATCGTCCATATATATAGAAAAATAAAGGTACGCTTAGCTTCTAGGAGTCGAAATACTATCTCCTAGAGTTATGGATCTGGTTGTTTTCAAAGATAACAAAAATCTCTACAAAAATTACCAAAAATAGAAAAGACGATTTGGAAATCATAACCTATACGAAATGCTATTTAGAATCATAAATTCTTAAGAAAATTTAAACCATACGGTTTTGATGAATCTCCTTGTGTATTGTTGGACAACACTATCACTGTTGTGCAGTAAATTCTAGTTTCTGTTGTGCAAATGTTGGATGCAAAATATGCACAACAATTTTCTGCGACATATCTTCATGTTGAGGTTTCTCGCGAAAATCCTATTGGTAGAAAAGGATGGGATCATTCAGTTTGTCTATAGCTTCGTTTCCAAACTCACTTGCAATTGTAAGGCTCTGTTTTCCCTTATTAATGACAAATTGTGTCTCTTAAACTCCTCACCTATCTCAACAAAGCCGCATTCCTTTTTAATTTTGACTGAGCGTCAGAGAGAGATTCACATGCATCGTCAATAGTTGGTCTTCATTTCTTGAAATGTTCCATGATTTCTTCTTCTGATATTCTTTTTTCCTCCCTGAGTTTAATGATCTCATCTTGAGCTTCTCTGAGCTGCATTTTCAGCCACTTTATATTCTTTTCTCCTCCTGTTGGTGAGGTAGGCAATCTCTGACCTTCTTTACTATGTGTTGCTTGTGTTTTAGGAATTATTTCTCTTAGCTTCCTCCTCAATTCTCAATTTTCCTGATACAATTGGGATATAACATGTTGATATTTATTTAATTATTGTTTCACCTCCTTGATGTCTACATCTTCTTCACCTGGTTCCACTTGATTTTCATCAATATCCTGTGTTTCACATTCAACAAACTATGGCTGAATTGTGGGTAAGGGAAATCTCTTGACAAAGGACTTGGTGCATGGTTTACTAGGAGCTTGAGTTTCCTCAATTTCATCAGTGAATCTTAGTTTTCTTATTTTCTTAAATGTTGGTTGACTGAGTGATGAATCTTCAATTTCTTTTCCTTTTATCCTTTCAAAAAAACCTCCATCTCTTACCTTTGAACTATGAAGTGTTGATTTCTCGACAGATAAGGGAATATATCCGTTAGGGTCTCTGGCAATTTTTGTTGAAATCGGGAAGGAATTCTAGTCCCTTCTTAAATTTCTGAGGTCCTAAAACACTAACATCTTAATCAAGGAAAAATGGAATACGTTGTTCTATGGCTGGTTAGCTTTGTCTTGGACACTATCTTTCATATTTCCCAGGATTCTACATAGGAAAAAAGGTAATTTTAAATTAATTTTCCCTATAAAATGAATCAGAAGCCTGATGTGGTCTTGATGCACCTTGTCTAATCTTCCCTCACACGTAAAGTACTTTCGGATTATCTTCAAAAGTTTCTCAAAATATTCCAGAAGATACTCACTGGGAATCCTGGCTCCAATTTTCTGATGTCTATATTCATGTTTGATAAAATCAATATAACATGAAGTATCTAATGGAATACCTTTAAAACATTTTTCTTCCTGCATAGAGATCTTCGTTGCAGCTGATATGGTTTCCTTTGACACTTGAAAAGTGGTCCCTATAATAGTTGCACTGACACTAGTAAAGTTAAGGGAGATTTGCTTAGTTAGCTACGCATTATACCCTTCAATATTTTCATAGAATCTTATGCATTCGACATGTTCAAAAGACACTCTGATTGTCGGGTATGCGTTTACTAACTTTAAATCCTATGGTTCAAACCTCATGACTTTCCCACTCCTTGAATTTTTTCTTTTACTTTGAGTAGTTGTCATAATGTTGATATATGTCAATTTCAGGTAAGTAACAATAGATTGTAATAGCCCCTCTGTGCAGGGAATGAGAATAGTAAATTTTGCACAGTGCACAAGAAAAGGGAGCAATAGGAAACTTTTTGCAGCAAACAAATTAACGATAGAAAATTAGGCACAGCGGAAAACTTGGTGCAATAGTAAACAATAACAAAAAAATTCGTCGTAGTGGAAAATCTCGGTGCAACAGTAAACACCAATGACAAACTTCAGCACAACAAAAATATCGGCGTAGGTGACAAACAATGATGAAAAACTTGGCACAAGAGTAGGTAATAAGAATTTAGCTCAGAAGAAAGAAGGTTGACTGTGTGAAAAACAAACTCATTCCAGAAGCTAATTTGAAATGGGTTCGAAGGAAATCTATTGAACAATGATTTAAAGCAATGGAGGGTGTGTGACAAAAATACAGTAGAAAATTTATGTACCAACTGGGAGCACACAATATTTACATAGAAAAAGGCTTCAAATCTTATTGAAAAATATATAAATGGCACACAGGTCTTGAAGGTGATAGACAAACTTGAAGGGTGACCAATATTTATTCTTGAATGGATAAGGAATGAAATTATAAAAAGGAACGGAAAATCCATAGCAACAAGTTGTTTTAAGGCAAGTTAGAGATTTGCGACGTGAACTTGCGTAGCGGGTACTCTTTTTAAGTGTGCAATGGTATACATGATATGGAGTGCCATGATTTTTTAATTTTTTGACTTCATGATTAGGTAATGATGACCCATAATATTTTTCGACATGACATTTATCCTAACCACTTGATTCGACCTTGGTACATAATTTCCCACTTTTTGACATGACTCGAGACTTTGGAAAGTAGACCTTTACAATTTAAACATGACGAACCTTACACCCTTTTAACCAACTTATAGCCAAACCCTTTACTTGATAATTTCAAACCATTTTTTATTTGGACATTGACCTCATAAACTTTGACTCATCTAGGAAAGTCTTGATTTTTTCCAAAATCAAGGCATGACTCTGAATTTGTTTTGGACAAAACTCTAACTCTAACTACAAAAATCATGGTGCTATCAGTAATAATAATTCCATTGTGATGGAAACACATCGCTTAATTAGGGTGGAAAAAAAACATTTCATGGCGTAATCATAGTCTCACTTGAGGAGAAAGTTAAACTCCAAGGGGTCGTGGACTCCCATCACATTGATGTAGACCATTCTCCCCCCCAAAGTAACAAAAAACTAAGGAAGGATCCCTAAAGGGTGACTGAACCTTCTGTTAAAAGACAACATATTCTCAATCATCGACGCAAGATGAGGTGAACCAAGAGCTTGCCAATAATTTGAGGATAGGATGATAACAAAATCTCATTCATCTATTATAGTGTTAGGAATATTCCTACCAAAAACATTAAGAGTGATTTGGAAAGGCACGTAAGAAGGAATACAAGGTTTGGTTAGAGAATTCCAATAAATGGTAATCACATTTCTTGGAGGGGGTTCCATTGGAAC